>QRFJ01000001.1:5336865-5459993 GCA_006176705.1 Cocos nucifera | reverse complement strand
GTAAAAGTTTGACTGGTAGAAAAGAACCAACGTTATCTCATAAATCTATAGAATCGAATTTGATCAGATCAAATTTGGAGCCTATTAAAGTATCACCTTTAAGGAGATCCGGTAGAGTACCGCGTTAGCCGAATAGATACTTCAGTGTCTAGGTCCGAAATGGCGATCATGTTGAGCTCGATGAGAATAATAAGGATCCGATCACCTATAAGGATATAGTGCAGTGGCCTGATTCTGAGAAGTGGCTTGGAGCCATATGATCTAAATTGAAGTCTATGAAAATCAATAGTGTATGGACAATAGTTGATCACCTAAAGGGATAAAATTTATTGGATGTGAATGAATTTTTAATAGGATCAGAGTAGCGCAGATGGGAAGGTAAGGACCTATAAAGCTCATCTGAGTATCATCTCAGAGTTTAAATATATGTTCTGAATGTATATCTTAGTTATGAACAAAGACAAACCCTGTACTTATTATTGGGCAAAATATTTTGTAGTGTTATTACTTATGATGTTTGAGGATGAAATTCTCTTAATCTGGAATAGCATTCTAATATTGTAAGGAATAAAGGTTTAGCTGTCATCTTATTTATCCATGTATGGATTAGACATGGTATACTCACTAGAGGTAGTGAGTAGATACCAGTCTGATCCAAGTAAGAGCCACTGAAGAATTGTATAGATAATTCTTAAGTATTTGAAAAATACTAAGATTCAGTGACTCAAAATATGAAAGTATTGACTTAAAATATATAGATGTTTTGATTTCAGTTAGAACAAGATGACAACAAGAGAATGTCGACTCATACCCTAATTGTAGGAGCAATATGCTGGAAAGATTTCAAGCAGAATACTTTAGTCTATTCAGTTAGTGATGTAGAGTACATCATAGTATATGATGCTACCATGTAAGCTGTGTAGTTACTGAGGTTCATTAGTAAGTTAGGAGTGGCATTGTCCACCTATGGTCTGATCCTATCGTAGCACTGGAGCCATAGCTCAGGCTAAAGAACTGAAGGACCAGCATATTTAATAAGTACAATAAATTCATCAATAAAATATTAATTTATTAATTAATTTATATTAATTTTTAAAAATTAATAATCAATTTATATATAATTTTTAAAAAATTCATATTTTTATTAATTAAAAAATTAATTAAAAAATAAAATTTTATTATTAGTGGAAAGAGCTCATTTTTTTGATCGCAACGAAATAAATTTTGAGTAAACCGGAGTTAAAACGGAAAAGATATGAATTTCTAAAGAAATAAATTAAAAAAAATAAAAAAAAAAAATTAAAAAAATAAAATAACATATGGCTCAAATGGCTTAAGCCGCCACGCCGCAGCAGTCGGTGTGTCCAGATGCACTGAGCCAAGCTGACCAAGCCGGTGCGCCAAGCCATCCAAGCTAGCCGACTCAAGCCCAAAAGCCGTCAGCTGGTCTACAGCACAGTGTAGACCGCCAGCTCAGCAGACACCAGCGAATTAGAGCCTGCCACGTGGTAGACCTAGAATCCTAAAGGGTTTACAGGAAATTCATCATGGCTCATAGGGTATTTTTGTCTTTTCATCTATCAATAAAAGGCGCAGATTGGTTGCGGTGCACGATATGGTCGGTCCACGTGGTCCATGAGAATGGTAAAAGTGCGATTGTACAGTGGTGGTTGTTTACGGTCAAGATCGGACGGTCAGCATTTTTTTCAGTTGTCAATTTCACTCAGATCATCATCGGACGGCAGTGCTTGATTCCAGCCTCGATCCAACGGTCCAAAAGGCTCCCGACGGCGATCAAACTCTTAGGTGCGCGATCAACGGTGTAAATTCCTCCATCAAGCGTGATCCAATGGTCAGAAATTGATTTGACCTGATTTGGACTGATATGCATCCATTTTTGATGATTTTTGGATCGTTGGATTTCTATTGAATGGCCAGATTTCACTAGACTTACCAGAGTCGTATCAGAGTTATTTTTATTCAGATTTGCGATTACAAGGCAATTGTCCACATTGCCTTTAGAAATAAATATCCACCCTCCTAACTCTATTAAAATGGATCCTAAGCCTCTAAGAAAGGGAGATCAGTGTGGAAGAGAAAGCTTAGGTAAGGGTGGAAGCCAAGCTCTGGGTTAAAGGTTGCTTCAAAGCTGCAGTGCTGAGAAGAAGAGCCGATCTTCTACGCCATCTCCACGCCTACGCTGATCTGCAATCTCCTTCTAATTTTCTCTTTCTTTTTCTTTAATTTTTTATATTTAAATTTTGTATTTGAGTTTTAAATTTAATAAGAAGAGTTTTCATTGTTCTTTTAATTCTAGCTCTTTAAATTAATTATTCTTTATTGCTTTAATTTGTTTGATAGTAGTTGCTAGATCTAAAATGTAGATCTTAGTACCAAATTTATTTTTGCATAATTCTACTTTTATTTATAAATCTATTTTTTAACTTTAATTTTTAAAACTCTTTTTTTCTTTTTTTTAAAAAAATTATAATTAAAAAATAATAATAATAATAATAAAATCATAGATTTTAGAAATAAATTATTGCCTCTCTATGGATTCGACCCGACTTACTACTTTCTTCATAATTTTTAATTAATTTAAAAAATAAAAAATTGAATTTAAATTGTTAAACACGGTGTCTTAACGACAGCATCGTATTCCTATCAGGTTTTTGGCACCATTATCAGAAAATATTTTTGCCTTTTGATTTTGACTTCTTTGATTTATTAAAAATAATTTCGACAAACGCACCAAGTTTTTGGCGCCGTTGTCGGAGAGGCATAAAAAATTAAAATTTCTTCATTTCTTTGATTTTTTTTACTGCCTACTCATTATTTTTTTTATTTATTTTGTAGAAAAAAAAATATATAGAAAAAAAAAAGAAAGAGGAACAAGGAAGGTTAGAGCACGAACAAAACTCTCAATCCGATTCGGTGAGATCATTCCTAAACCCTAAATCTCTTTTTTTATTTTTGATGTTTGCTTTATTTTAATTAATTAAAAATTATCTACTTTCTCATCATAAGATTAGAATCCTAATGTTTTAGAGCCATCCATCATATAGTTTTTATTCTTATTTTGGTGATTGCTGGAGGCAAGGTAAGCTTTTTAGATTTAATTAGTAGTTTAAAATAGAACTCTTTGATTGGAATTTTTTTTCTTTTTTTCTTTTTGCATATTTCATATTAAAATAAATTAAGGCATAACCCATTAATAAGATAAGGTGGGAGATTTGATCCCTTCCTTGGCCACAAACAACCACCAGCATCCTGCATTACAAATTCTTAACTTAATCAATTAAGACATTAACCCTGTAAGGTATTCGAGCTTCAATCTCTCTTTTTCTTCTCAACCAATGTATTATAATCAGCCCTCATACCCACCTCCTCATCAACAGACCAATCTAGCCGATGATAAATTCAATCAACTTCAACAATTAATTCTAAGCCAACAACAATCAATTGCCAGGCTAGAAGCTCAAATAGGATAATTAGCTGAGTCTAGCATGAGGAGAGAACCAGGTCAATTACCAAGCCAACCAATTGCAAATCCTAAAAATAATCCATCCAATGTCTATCAACCACCTGGATTTACTCATCCATCTAACATTCCACCTAAGAACCCCCAATTAGAAAATGCCAAAGCAATATCTGAACTTAGAAGTGGTAGGATTCTTAAGGACCCATATCAAGACCAGGTGATAGAGGCCAATACTGATGTTAGCCAAGATGAGAAATTTGAAGAAGAGGATAATCATATAGAAGAACCTTGAGCTTAAGACTGGTACTGACACTGATAAGATGGATAAAGAAAAGAAGAGAACAGATGAATTAGCTGAGACATATAAACCCAAAGCCCCGTTCCCTTCGGCCTTAGAAGCAGGCTCTTCTCGCAAAAAGCAAGAAACACGCAACAAGGAGCTAATGGAACTATTTAAACAAGTTCATATTAATTTACCCCTCCTCGATGCAATTCAGCATGTCCCAGCCTATGCTAAATTTCTTAAAGAACTCTGCACCCAAAAGCGTGAGCCACGAACCACCAAAAGAGTTATGCTATCCGAGGATGTAAGTGCTGTCCTGTTAAATCCAATACCTCAAAAGATGAAAGATCCTGGTGCACCCTTAATTTCATGTGTTATTGGAGGTATAACCTTTAACCGAGCATTACTAGACTTAGGAGCTAGTGTAAACCTCCTTCCAACCTCGGTTTATGAAAAATTTGGGATTGGAGAATTAAAACCCACATCAGTCATTTTGCAATTAGCTGATAGATCTATAAAAACACCACGAGGTTTGATTGAGGATGTTCTAGTTAGAGTAGACAAATGTTATTTTCCTGTAGACTTTCTCATACTTGACATGGAACCATCCCAAGAGCTGAACCAAAATCCCATAATTTTAGGACGTCCATTCTTAGCAACTGCCAATGCCAATATCAATTGTAAAATGGGAGCTATGGACATTTCTTTTGGGAATCAAAAAGTAAGAATTAATATTTTTAATACCCCAAAGTACACCCAAGAGGAGGAAGACTGCTTTGTAATCAATCAGATAGATGAAATAGTTGAATCTAATTCCTCCTTAGATTTACTGCAAGATGATGAACCCACTGAAGAAACTCAAACCCAGGAAGTAAATGCCCTGCTTAATTCACCTCAACCATCACATTCATTACCTTGGTCAGTGAAAGTTGAGCCCTTACCCGAGCGAAAAATTGAACCACTACGTCCTTCAATTCAGGCCCCACCACAACTTGAACTAAAACCTTTACCTGAATCACTTAAGTATGTATTTTTAGGATCAAAGAAAACCCTACCAGTAATAATTGCTTCCAACTTAACTACTGAACAGGAAAACCAATTGGTAAATATTCTAAAAACATATAAGGAGGCCATAGGGTGGACCGTCGCCGATTTAAAAGGAATTAGTCCGTCAATATGCATGCACCATATTTATACAGAAGATAATGCCAAACCAACTCGAGAGATGCAAAGACGGCTTAACCCTAACATGCAAGAAGTAGTCAAGAAAGAGGTAATTAAATGGTTAGATGCTGGAATTATTTATCCTATCTCTGACAGCCACTGGGTGAGTCCTACACAAGTTGTTCCAAAAAAATCTGGACTTACGGTTGTCCGCACTGAACATGGAAACTTAGTACCAACACGACTTTCCACTGGGTGGCGTGTCTGCATAGATTATAGAAAACTCAATACAACCACCCGAAAAGATCACTTTCCCTTACCCTTTATCGATCAAATCCTAGAAAGACTAGCAGGCCAACAATACTTTTGCTTTTTAGATGGATACTCAGGATACAATCAGGTAGCAATCTACCCAGGAGATCAGGAAAAGACCACCTTTACATGTCCCTATGGAACCTTTGCTTTCCGTAGAATGCCATTCGGATTATGTAATGCACCTGCAACTTTTCAACGGTGCATGATGTCAATATTTTCAGACATGATAGGAGATTTCTTAGAAATATTCATGGATGACTTTTCAGTCTTTGGAGAATCTTTTGAGAGTTGCCTCAACAATTTGAAGAAAATATTAAAATGATGTATTGAGGCTAATCTAGTGTTAAGCTGGGAAAAGAGCCACTTCATGGTTCAAGAAGGGATCGTTTTAGGACATATAGTATCTAAGAAAGGGATTGAGGTAGATAAAGCTAAAGTTGAACTAATTTCTAAACTTCCTCCTCCCACTTCTGTCAAACAAATTCGATCTTTTCTTGGTCATGTAGGATTCTATCGTCGCTTCATCAAAGAGTTCTCTAAAATTTCTCGTCCTTTGTGTAATCTGCTTGCTAAGGATGTTTCTTTTAACTTTGATGAAAATTGTCTTAAAGCTTATGAAATCTTAAAAGAAGCTGTGACCAAAGCTCCAATCATACAACCTCCTAATTGGTCACTACCTTTTGAAATTATGTGCGATGCCTCAGATTTTGCCATAGGAGCTGTCCTAGGCCAAAGGGTAAACAAATGTCCTGTAGTGATCTATTATGCTAGTAGAACTCTGAATGAAGCACAAATGAATTATACCACCACTGAAAAAGAGTTGCTAGCCATTGTGTTTGCCCTAGAAAAGTTTAGATCATATCTATTAGGATCAAAAATCATAATTTACTCGGATCATTCAGCCTTGAGATACCTGCTCTCAAAGAAAGATGCTAAACCATGATTAATTAGATGGATTTTACTGTTACAAGAATTTGACATTGAAATTCGAGATAAGAAGGGATCTAAAAATGTTGTAGCAGACCATCTGTCTAGGATCCTAGTGAAAGATAATGAACCTGTATCAATCAGAGAATCTTTTTCAGATGAACAATTGTTAACAGTTTCACATACAAAGACTCCTTGGTTTGCAAATATTGTCAATTACTTAGTCATAGGATAAATTCCTGATGGCTGGTCTAAGAATGAAAAGGATCGATTCTTTGCTCAAATCAAATATTATTTTTGGGAAGATCCTGAGCTTTTTAGAATTTGTGCTGATCAAATCATTCGTAGATGTGTTCCTGAATCTGAACAATGGAGTATCTTACAATTTTGTCATACTCTTGCTTGTGGAGGACACTTTTTTGGACGAAAAACTGCGGCCAAAGTATTACAGAGTGGTTTTTATTGGCCAACATTATTTAAGGATGCCCATACTTTTAGTCAGGAGTGTTTTAAGTGTCAAGCCTTAGGGAATATTTCAAAGAAAGACATGATGCCTTTGAACCCCATTTTAGTGGTAGAAATTTTTGATGTATGGGGAATTGATTTTATGGGACCTTTTCCATCTTCCAATAGATTTGAATACATCTTGGTAGCTGTTGATTATGTTTCTAAATGGATTGAAGCAATAGCAACATGAACCAATGATCATAAAGTAGTCCTAAAATTTATTCAAAAGAATATCTTTTCCAGGTTTGGATTTCCATGTGCTATCATTAGTGACGGGGGTACCCATTTTACAAATCATCAATTTCGAACTTTATTACGAAAATATGGGGTGACACATAAGATAGCTACACCATACCATCCGCAAACAAGTGGTCAGGTAGAAGTCTCTAATAGGAAAATCAAGAATATCTTACAAAAGACTATTAGGCCTGATCGAAAAGATTGGTCAGATCGATTGGATGATGCATTATGGGCCTATAGGACAGCTTATAAAACCCCTATTGGAATGTCTCCCTATAGATTAATCTATGGAAAAGCATGTCACCTTCCGGTAGAACTTGAACATAAAGCATATTGGGCAATAAAATAATTAAATTTTAATTTAAACAAAGCTGGTTCCAATCGGATGTTACAATTGAGTGAATTAGAAGAATTAAGGCAAGAAGCTTATGAAAATTCAAAAATTTATAAGGAGAAAATGAAAGCCTTCCATGATAAACATATTTCAAGGAAAACCTTTGAGCCAAATCAACAAGTCTGGCTATTTAACTCAAGGCTTCGATTATTCCCTGGAAAATTAAAATCCAGATGGGATGGACCTTATATAGTTAATCACGTATTCCCACATGGTGCAATTAAACTCTATGATCCCAGGACTAAAAATTTTTTTAAGGTAAATGGCCAAAGGCTTAAACCATATATCGAAGGAATATCATTAAATCAAAATATTGATCAAGTACAATTAATAGAACCACAATGAATTAAACTGCATTTTGTCTGGCTGAAGACAATAAACTTAGCGCTTATTGGGAGGCAACCCAATACTTCTTGAATCTAATTTATTCTTTTTAGTCTCTTTTTAGGCTAAGTTGGAGAAGGACCACAAAAGGCTGGAGAAGGATTATAAGCTTCAAAACCCATCTAAATAAACAAACATAATTTTCACCCTTTTATTTGTCTTCCCTTTCCATTGAGGACAATGTCAATTCAGTTGGGGGGTAAAATTCAAAAAAAAAAAAAAAAAAAAAAAAAAAAGAATTTTTTTTAAAAAAATATATATATATATAATAATAAATAATATATATATATATATAATTAAAATATATATATATATAATAAAAAATATATATATAAATAAAAAAAATAAAAAATAAATAATAAAAAAATATATATAATAATAATCAAATTTTGGATGAACCATATTTCAGGAAAGAGAATCTTAAGCAAAATAAACTAGAAAAAGTAATAAAGTTAGAAAGTATTAACTAATAATGGTAGCGAGTTAAGAAGCAGATTACTTGGTCAGATCATTAGCAGCCTACTTAGATCATTTAAAGGCTAACAGCACTTTTAATTGCACATGCACACTAATGAAGCACAGCAGGTGTTGATTATAAGGCTAAATTGAGGATTCAATTATCACTAAAAATTGATGGTTTATATATACTTCAATTAAAGAAACTTGAATTTAAGGAAAGAGCTACCTGCTTAAATTTTTTTTAAAAAAAAAAAAAGTGCAAAACATAGAGTATATGTGGATTGCCCTAAGCTAGAACTCTGCACCTTAAGTCAAGTGTAGAAGTTCACATCAAACGGTGAAGGAAAGGCCAGGATGCTCAGCATAATTCAAAAAAAAAAAAAAAAAAAAAGAAGCAGTGTGAAAGCTACCTTAATTCATGCATTTAACTTGGGAGTATATAGAAAACTAACCAAAATAAGTGATAAAAGAAGATTCATTTATCCCTTAAATCAACACCCAAATGCTAAGTTAGTATTCACAAAACTAGTGCTGAAAATCTTTAGATGAACTCTAAGAAAGTTTCTGATTAATCTGCCATAAAATTTACTTCTGAAACTCAATACTTAGTTAGTGATACTATCTAAACTTTTGATCTTAAACCCTAGATTTATTCTTGTGAAGGAAGATCTCAATGAAATATGGTACTTGATCTAAATTAAAATTTTTTTTCTTTACTCGAGGACGAGCAAAGCTTAAGTTGGGGGGTGTGATAAGTATAATAAATTCATCAATAAAAGTATTAATTTATTAATTAATTTATATTAATTTTTAAAAATTATTAATCAATTTATATATAATTTTTAAGAAATTCATATTTTTATTAATTAAAAAATTAATTAAAAAATAAAATAAAAATTAAAAAATAAAATTTTATTATCAATGGAAAGAGCTCATTTTTTTGATCACAACGAAATAAATTTTGAGTAAAACAGAGCTAAAATGGAAAAGATATGAATTTCTAAAGAAATAAAATAAAAAAATAAAAATAAAAAAATAAAAAATAAAAATAACATATGGCTCAAACGGCTCAAGCCGCCATGCTGCAGCAGCCGGCGCATCCAGACGCGTCGAGCCAAGCCGACCAAGCCGGCGCGCCAAGCCATCCAAGCTAGCCGACTCAAGCCCAGAAGCCGTCAGCCGGTCTACAGCACAGTGTAGACCGCCAGCTCAGCAGACACCAGCGAATCAGAGCCTGCCACGTGGTAGACCTAGACCCCTAAAGGGTTTACAGGAAATTCATCATGGCTCACAGGGCATTTTGGTCTTTTCATCTGTCAATAAAAGGCGCTGATTGGTTGCGGTGCACGATATGGCCGATCCACGTGGTCCATGGGAATAGTAAAAGTGTGATCGTGCGGTAGTGGTTGTTTGCGGTCAAGATCGAACGGTCGGCATTTTTTTTGGTTGCCAATTTCACTCGGATCACCATCGGATGGCAGCGCTTGATTCCAGCCTCGATCCAACGATCCAGAAGGCTCCCGATGGAGATCAAACTCTCAGGCGTGCGATCAACGGTGTAAATTCCTCCATCAAGCATGATCCAACGGTCAGAAATTGATCCGACCTGATCTGGGCTGATATGCATCCATTTTTGATGATTTTTGGACCGTTGGATTCCTATTGAATGGCCAGATTTCACCAGACTTACCAGAGTCATATCAGAGTTATTTTTATTCAAATTTTATTTAGATTTTGATGATTACAAAGGCAATTAGTCCCACATTGCCTTTAGAAATAAATATCCAACCCTCCTAGCTCTATAAAAAGGATCCTAAGCCTCTAAGAAAGGAGAGATCGGGTGGAAGAGAAGCTAAGGTAAAGGGTGGAAGCCAAGCTCTGGGTTAAAGGTTGCTTCAAAGCTGCAGTGCTGAGAAGAAGAGTCAGTCTTCTACGCCATCTCCACGCCTACGCTGATCTGCAATCTTTTTCTAGTTTTCTCTTTTTTTTCTTTAATTTCTTATATTTAAATTCTGTATTTGAGTTTTAAATTTAATAAAAAAAGTTTCATTATTCTTTTCAATTCTAGCTTTTTAAATTAATTATTCTTTATTACTTTTTAATTTTATTGCAAGTAGTTGCTAAGATCTAAATAGTAGATCTTAGTACCAAATTTATTTTTGTATAATTCTACTTTTATTTATAAATTTATTTTTTAACTTTAATTTTTTAAAAAAAACTCTTCTTTTCTTTTTTTTAAAAAAATTATAATAAAAAATAATAAAAGAATCAAAGATTTTAGAAAGAAATCATTATCTCTCTGTGAATTCGACCCAACTTACTACACTCTTCATAATTTTTAATTAATTTAAAATATAAAAAGTTGGATTTAAACTGATAAACACGGTGTCTTAACGACAGCATCGTATTCCTATCAATATTCTGCATCATTTTCATCTTAGATATTTGATCTAGATGACGTCGATCTTTAGAAGATCGATGTAAAATGAGAACTTGACTAACCCATTTGCTAAGACCTCGGAACTAAGGAGTTCTACGAACTCAAGTTAAAGATAGAATATTTGATATCATTCTGATTGGCTTTAGTTCAAGTGAAAGTTATTGAAAAATATATCCTAAAGCCAATCATCTAAGTAGTAGATGATTGAAATTAGTATATGAATTATCTAATAATAATACTAATTTGGCTGTTTCATCATAAAAGTTCTATCTTCCTTAAATGAACTCCTAAATTATAATGAAGTCCTTAGAACCATAATCAATCGATAAAGGAGGATTTATCGAATGGTTCTTAAATTATTCACGATCAAATGATAAGTTATTAACAAGAATAATAACTTATCGAATGTAGGTCGTTGTATGCCATATGCGTTGGTTGTCCTCGTAACTAAGTGATATGGAGACACTGATATAGCATCCAAATGAGATGTAGGAGTACATTTGCACTGAACGTGATCAATGTAGCACTCTACTATCAAGAATAGCTAGCTAAGGCTAATGAATATAAGTATCCCTCCGATCTGAGATCACCACAGTGACTTGTGAGCAACTCACTATACTTTGGTGTTGGACTACCTGTATTTTTAATATAGATGATGGAAGATTTTTGGGTACAGTCAAGTACTTATAGAATCGATGTGTAAGTCAAGATGGGATTGACCACTCCTGATTAACTTCATAAAGAGAATGTCTCGTTGTATTTTAATTTAGCAAAATCTAGGCCTGGGTAATCCTCGTGAGGTGTCACAGGATTTGTAAAATTTTGAGACACAATAGAGATAACTTGTATGAGTGTTTAATAGCATACTTAAAATCATCTTGAGCATTATTGGTCATAGGGATGAATTATATGGTAACCATGGGCTAGGGTTCTAAGAATGTTGCTTTGCATACATTCGACCTATCCGGACGTCAGAAATCATTGCTAGATGTTAATTTTAATTGATATAAAAATTAATTTCTGTACTACCAGCTTAGGTTCGAACCTATGGGGTCATACATATTAGAGCTTATAACCTGATTGAATGGTTAATCAACGATTGAGAATTATTTCAGGATCAAACATTCAATGCAATTGATGTTTGACCTAATGTAAGTGTTGCAGGAGGATTGATTAGCAATTGGATTGCTAATTAGCTCAATTTGATTGAACAATAGGGCTGAGATCAATTTTAATTAAATTAGATTAAATTAAAATTAGTTTAGATTTAATTAGATTAAGTCTAATTGATTTATTGGAGAAGCCAATTGTAAGAGAAGAATAATTTTTTGTTTGACTAGAACTTGGGTGCACCTGATTGACTTAGGATTTAAATGAGATTTAAATCTTAATTTAATCTAATTTAATTAGACTCCTAATTGAACTAAGATTATTCTTAATTAAATTATATTTATTTTAATTTAAATAAAATTTAAATTAGATTTAAAATAATTTTGATCTAGTCAAATAAGAGGAGTTCCAGTTGGACTGGAACTCTCTCTCTTTCACTTGCGCCTAAGAAAGCCCACATCATATTTTAATTCTAGATTTTTTTTATGATTTTCATGCCTAAGAAATGATTTCCCACACCCCATTATCTAAGGAATTAGATTTAAATTTGATTTGGTCAAAATTAGAAGGAAGTTGGAAATTATTTTCTACTTGGAAGAGTCTTCTTTGACCCAAACTCCTCCCTCCCTTGTGCGCCAACTCTACCCACGCTCCTCTATCTTATTTAGCCCTTTTTTTTTTTAGTTTTATGTGTGATAATTAGTGGTTACACAAAAAAATAAGTGGGAGGGACGTCCAAGAGTTGGACACCTCATAGAAGTCCTCCTTTGACTAGATTTTGACATAGTCTTGCAACAAAAGGTGGATGCCTCTTATGAGATGGTTTTAGGATGTAAAAAATCCTAAAAAAATCATAAAAAATTAGAAGAGAAGGAGGAGAAGGGCTTGAGGAAAGATGGTGCCAAGATTCTTAGAGAAAAGATCTTCATCTAGACATCAATCGTTGATGTTATGAAGGCACAAATGTAAGTGAAGATTATCTTCTCTTTGTTTTTTTTTGAGTATCTTCTTCTTCATTATTTTATGTGATTTTTATATGATAAAGATTAGAGAGAGAGAGAGAAGAAGAGAGCATGGGATCTGTGCTCTAAGGTGTTGGGGCATGATGATCATTTTTGGACATGATCTGATCATGTCTTGATGCGAGAAGAAGAAAAGAAGAAGGTCTTCTCTTAGGATTTTTTTGAGAGCCCTTCTTCTCAATTTTATTTATGAGATTTTTATGAGAAAAATCTGAGGGTGTGATGTCTAAAAAATTAAAAAAAAATTTAGAGGAGAAAGTCTCCTCTAATCCTAGCATAGAGGTATTTTCAGGACATCAACTGTTGATGTCCTGAAGGAGAAGATTTGTCTTCTCCTAAGTTTTTTTTTATATGTCTTTTTATTTATGTTTTATGAAAGATCCAAGGGTTGAATTTCTTTCTCATTTCTCCTCATGTTCTTCATCTCTTGGATTGTCTAAGAGATTCAAAGAACATGTATTTGATTAACGCTCAGGAGGGATCTACGAGAAGCTAGCACTTCGAACGGATCTTTGTTCGACGAACCTCCAATCTGTGTTGCAGGTTCGTGTGGATCATCTATAAAGGTCGAATGCATGTGTTGGTCCAAAGATAATAACAGATTCAACTGTAGAGTTCTCGACCCATGCAAAGGTAAGAGATTTGATCTCTTGATGACCTAGATGCGATCTAGGATTTGATCTAGAATTATTCTAGATTTAGGTATTGATGTGATCAATAATACTCATGATTAATTTAATTTTAGATTTATATTTACATTATAACATGTTATAGATTCTTGATGTAGAGTTTTATAATTTGATTATATGCATTTGTAGATTAAATAGTTTAATTTATGTCTTTCGCTGCTCTTTTTTTTGAAAAAAATTTTGAAATCTATGCATAAAAGCCTGCATATTTTCTATCATAGTCAACTAAGATGTGTGCTAAGCATGCTATTTGATTTTTGATAGTCTTTCTTTTTTAATTTTTTTTGTAGGCTAGACTTACTTTCTAAACTTGATTTATCTTTTACTAATCATTCTTTTTAGAATGTATTAAGTCTTGAATTTCTTCGAGAGCCTCTTGATTGATGATACTTCATTTGATTGATGAAAGTTACTTAGAGTATTGTAAATGCTTAAAATTTAAACTACACATCCTCAAAAATAATATTAGTAACTTAATAAATTAAACTTAAATACTTTTATTATCATCAAAATTAATCCAAGGATCAATATTCTTAATATTGATCTCCTTTGCCATTTTGAGTCCTACGATGAGAGCATCATATTCAGCTCCATTATTAAAGACTTTAAAGCCAAAACTCAAAGCATGTTCAATGATAACTCCTTCTAGACTTGCCAAAATTAGACCAACGCTACTTTTCTAAGCATTGGAGGCTCCATCCACATGTAAGAGCTAACAAGATTCTCTAGTAATTCCTTTCTGGATTTCTAGAGTCAAATCCTCTTTAGGTATTAAATATTCTACCATGAAGTCAGACAGCACTTGAGCTTTCATGAAAGGTCTAGGCTGACAATAGATATCAAATTCACTGAGCTTGATGGTCTATTTAGCCAATCATCCGGACGTATCAGTTCATTGAAGGATCGATCTCAGTAGCTGATCTGTCATAATAGTAATAGAATGAGCTTAAAAATATGGTCGAAGCCATTTAGCTATGGTGACCGGAGAATAGATCATTTTTTCAATTTTGAAATATCAAGTTTTCATATCTCGCAATAATTTATTAGTGTAATAGATGAACCTGTGTATCCCTGCATCATATCGGACTAGAACCAAGCTAACAGCATTAGGCAAAATGGATAGATATATGAATAAATTTTCATCTTCGATGGGTTTAGACAGTAGTGGAACTAAACCAAGATATACTTTAAGCTTGTTGAAGGTAGATTGACACTTCTCTGTCCATTCAAAATCTTTAATTTACTTCAAAGTTTTAAAGAATGAAAGATATTTTTCAGCTGACCTGGATATAAATCTGCTAAGTGAGGCTACTCGTCTAGTGAGCCGTTGCACTTTCTTTAAGAAACCTAGGGATTTTATTACAAGCAGTGCTTGAATCTTTTCGGGATTAGCTTTTATTCCTCTTTGAGTCATAAGAAAACCAAGAGAATTTTCAGTCGTAACTCTAAAAGCACACTTGTTGGGGTTGAGCTTTTTTTGGTGTTTATAGAGCTCCCCAAATGTCTCTTCTAGGTCGGTGATATGCTGATCTGCTTCTATACTTTTGACTAGCATGTCGTCAACATAAACCTCTATATTACGGCTAATATGGTACTTAAAGACTTTGTTGATTACGTACTGGTAGGTGGCACCTACATTTTTCAAATCAAAAGGCATCATTTTATAATAATACAAACCTTTGTCGATGATAAAAACTATTTTTTCTTCATCTTCAGAAGCCATCCAGATTTGATTATAGCTAGAGAAGGCATCAATAAAGCTTAATAGTTTGTGCCTTGAGGTTGTATCGATCAGTTGATCAATTTTCGTCAGAGAAAAGCTATCCTTGGGGAAAGCTTTACTGAGATCGGTGAAATCGATGCAGATTCTCCATTTTTCACTCATCTTTTTAACCATCGCTATATTGGCTATCTAGTTCAGGTATTGCACTTCTCTGATGAATCCTGCCTTCAGAAGTTAGTCAACTTTCTTATCTATCATCTTTTGCCTTTCTAGAGCAAAGCTTCTCTTCTTTTGCTTCACGAGCTTGTGCATGGAATCAATATTCAGCTTATATATGATCACATCGATAGAAATTCTAGACATATCTGAGGCTGACTATGCGAACATATCAGCATTTTATCGGAGAAAGAAAATTAGCTTTTCTTTGAGGTTGGTATTTAATTGAGCTCCTATCTGAATGGTCTTTTGTGGATCCTCTCCCAAGGAAATGGTAATGAGTGATTCTGCTAATTCACCTTGATTTTTTTGGATTTCACTTCCATGCTCCTGGTCAGGAACTTCAATGGGTGGATTTTTGGCTAGTTTCTTTATTTTTAAAGCTATCAAAAAACATTGCTTGACTATCATTTGATCTCTGCGTATTTTTTTGACACCAGATCTGATCGAAAATCAAACTAGTAGATGGTAGGTCGAGACTACTAGCTTAAAAGCATTGAGCCTAGGTCGATCAAGAATGGTATTGTATGTAGAGGATATTTTGATAATAAAAAATATGAGCTGTATAGTTGATTGGTGCGGTTCTTTTCCCACGGTGATTGATAGCATGATTTCTTCTTCTACTGCCATTGAATTATCTAAGAATCCAATTAGAGGGCCACCAACCTATCTTAAGTTATTTAACATATTCATTTTCGAGAGAGCATTATAGAACAATATGTATGTTGAGCTTTCATTATCAACTAAAATTTTTTTTATATCATAATTTGCTATCATCATAAAAATGATAATAGCATCATTGTGGGGTGTTTGATTCTCTTGAACATCTTCATCAAAAAAGAAAATAATACTTTTGAGATGCTGCCTTTTTGGAGATGGACTCCTGGATGCCCCCAAGTCTGCTACCTTGCAAGATCATGTTTATGAGTCCTACAATCAATCGGTTGTACTCAGCAGCGTCATCAAGGCTTTGGCATTGCTCTAGAGCCTAATTTTGGACATACGTGCTGAGGTAACCTCGGTGAATTAAGGCCTCAATCTCATCTTGGAGTTGATGGCATTCTTTAGTGTCATGCCCATGGTCCTGATAGAAGTGGTAGAATTTATTCTTATTTCTCTTATTAGCCGGGGCTTCATAGGATTGGGGCAGTGGAGATACCCTTAATTTTTTATCTCCATTAAGATCTATGATCGAGGGACGGATAGAAAAGCATAGCTATTAAATTTTTTGAAAGAGCTTGGAACCTCAGATTTTTTTGAGATGGTTCACTACTACTCTCCTGATTCTCATGTTCTTCCTTACGGGACCACTTCTTTTCATCTTTGTTCTTTTTTTCCTTCTTGTGCAACTTTTTCTCTTTTTCAGCATGGGCATACTTTTGGATTCGAGCCAATAATTCTTCGTAGTTTTTCAGAAAATTCTTGTTAAGTTTCTACTTCAAGGCTGACATGGCAATGGACTCATTGAAGTCTTTAACTTCAAGAATGGCCATGTTAAAATGGGCTATGTACTCATGGAGGGACTCATCCTCCTATTGCACTATGGAAAAGAGGCTGTTCGAGTGCTTCAGATGTAGGCGGTTGCTTCCAAAATATGCTATGAAAAGCTTGCTCAACTGATCAAAAGTTGAAATGAACCTCAGGTGGAGTTTAGAGAACCATACTCTTGCAGATTTTTTGAGAATAATGGAAAACACCGTACAAAGAAGGGCATTGGACGCATCTTGAAGTATCATTACATCTCTATATCCCTTAAGATGGTCTTGAGGGTCTATAGAACCATCGAATGGCTCTAGTTTGGGTATTTTGAGTCAGGCGGGAATCGATTCATTCAAAATTTCAGTAGAGAAAGAAAAAGTAAGGTGGAAATCCTTCTTACTCTGGGAAGGCCTTTCAAACTGCATCTCTTTCGATCTCTTCTCAAGATCTTGAAGCTTCTGTTCAAAATCTGTCTCTCGCAGCGGTCTTCTACTACAGGGGGTTGATTTAGCCTTATAGGATTATCTTGATCAAGAAGATACTCCTGATGAAATTTTTGGGGGGTTGGAAGATGGTTGATTTATGACACAGTCTCTCGAGAAATGGATTCTTGTCATCGCTCTGTTGTTTGCTGGAGCTGTTGCATGATATTGATGAGGGCTTGAACCTACTGCACCAATAGATTCAATTGCTGTGGATCAATTACTACTAAAGGATGGGATTGAACCATCTCTGGGAGAGCTCTTGGAGAAGATGGAGCCATATTTTGTGCTTTCTTGATCATTTCCATAAAAATTTTGGATAGATGCCCTTTCTCTAGCGCCAATCTATTGGAGCAGGGCTTTGGGTTCTTCAAAAAGATTCACACTAGAGTACTGATTGGGGTTAGGTCGATCAAGATCATAGACCAACCTGCAAGAAATAATCTAAAAATCGATGGAATATCCTCTGATTTACGATCCTCTAATACTTAAGTCAGCTAAAGCCTTATCAACAGATAATGAAAATAGAAGATTGAAAAGCAGAATAAGGGATTGTGTAAAAAGAGATTTCGATCTTCCTTCAATGGAAAAGTCGAGAGTGAATTTCAGTAGAGTTTTGACTTTATGAATCTGTGCTTATTTTCTGGAGGATACCATGCCCCTTTATTTATAGAAAAATTTACTTAGGCCTTAAAAAAAATTTGTTAGGCTGTTAGTTTGTTATGACCCACTGAAATATGGTTGTTGGCTATTTGCCTTAGTGGCAGTTAGCTGTAATACGGTTGAAAAGGCACTATAATTTGATTGCAAAGCAGTGGGCATTGAATCACTTTTGGATCATGTCGAGGTTAGTATTTTATCGATCTTGCTTACTAGGTTAGGTCGGTATTTTACCGATCTCGACGTGAAAGCTTGGATGGTATTTCCTGTAAAGTAATGACATTCGTGTTTAATCGATCTGAGAATAATCAGCTGGTCACAGTGAGGCTAATCTCATGCTCAGGTGGACTACTGTCATTGAGACCGGTATAAAACTGATCTTCTATGAGACTTAATTGTTGCTGGTCTTCAGGATAGTAAGATGCCGGTCTAATTCCATATGGCCATCCTAAGATCGACCAAATATCGATCTCAGTCCATAGTGAGCTAGAATGTTTGTTAAGGGCCATGATTTACCGATCTAGGCTTTATGATCATTGGTGTACTGTCGATCTGATCCAATTACTTAACCCATTATGCCATCTGATCATGGTAAGAATCAATTTGGCCTCAAGTCGGTCTTTTCTGATCTGGGACTAACACTTGTAGTTTTTAGCAGTCATCTAGGATGGTGGTTTCTCTGATGATGCTACGTGGCTAGCAGGGATTATTCGTACTAATAATTATATTTGGAAGCATCGAACATATAATGTAGTTCAGTTATATTTAAAGTTATAGTGCATATGATGTGCACATCAGATAATGAATAAGAATGTAAATGGAGGCCTCATGCTGCATTGTTAAAAAGCATAGATACTTTTAGATCATAAGATATGAGGGTTCTCATACTTATTTATTTAAGAGGTTAAGTCGAGACTACAAACATGTCAGTGAAAGGATGATTGAAATACTAGTCTGATATATTATTGAGAAAGATCCAGATGTTAAAGTTGAAGCTCTTGTGGCAATCGTTAATGAGCAATTTTAATACATAGTGTCATCTTCTTTTCTCCTTCTTTATAAAGATGATGTAAACAACTATGGAAAAAGAAGTTGGTACCTAAAACTTGGAAGTCTCAGGAAATCTGGTATGTTAAAAATGTAAATAAGGAAGTTCAATATTTGGGGGTGATGTATTCCATGAGTACAAGAGGCAATATTATCCAACTTATAAGGATTTGGATGATTTTGTGAGAGTCATCTCTTTGTAAGAAATCTCCATGAATTTATACTGACCATAGTAGAGTCCTCTCTCACTCTCTCTCACACTCTAAATTCTTTCAGAGTACATTGTAGATTTAAGTAGTATCACTAAACTAGGACCATTGATGATGAGTACATGTTCCTTGTTTTCAACTTCAATTTACTATCTGATCTCACAAGGGGGAAAAATCTTCAACTTACGGTCTTCCTATGTTTTTTTGTTTTTTAATAGAATAAGTTGCAGCTTGTTTTGTAACATTGCAAATTTTACTAAATGTAGAATTTCAAATAGAAAAAATGCATGTAGTTTGAACTTGGAAATTGAGCTTATTATAAGATGGACATCAGTCGTAGTAGGAGAAGATTTGGGAAAAAACTTATAGAGAATTAGTGGGTCAGAAAAATTAAAAACTTAGATGTAGCCTATTAGCAGACTATGGGTCAATCTAGGATTCATAAAACCTACATCAAGAATTTGGATCTTTGTTTACAGTTACATGAAAATAATAAAATCCAATAATTTCCAAGAAAATAGTGGTGTCTTGCTTGCTAGAAATTTAATATGATCTACTAGTCACAAACCAAAAGTTATGAACAACAGAACAAAATTGTACAAGCTCTTTCTTGTTCGTTTTACACTGCCCTTGCTTCTTTCTTAGCAATAGGTATTGCAAGTTGAGGGTGATTTGACTTTTTTGCAATTTGGATATTTTTTTATTGGATTTTATTACTCAAATTTTATTCATACCGTTAATTTATTACCCTCTCCAAATACAATTATTGGGATGGGAGATAATTATGGATCTCTGTAGCATGGTGATTTCCATACGATTCATTCATTGCAATTTTTTGAACAGACACTACTCTCCAGGTCTCCTCTTCTTGGATTATTTTGATTTTTCTACTTAACAGATAGATTCAGTTGAGTCTCCTATACATCTCATTTTGGATATTTTTCTTATTGTGAGGTTTTCATTATTTCTATATTTTATAATGAGTTGGGAACTACCAACATGTAATCTCTTTATGTAAAAATTCTTTAATTTTCTACACTGAATAAAATTGGTGAGTGGTTGTGTTCTCCCACTACTTTCCACACTTCTCAAAAAAGAAGCTGCATAACCTTTTTCCATCTTCTTGAGATAAGTGACTCATGTTGGAAATTCTCATAAGATGGGCTTTCATTGATTATAGATCGATTTTTTATTTTTGATTTGTCATAAAAAATATGGGCTAAATTATAATTTGAATGAATAGTTAAGGAGCCTATGATTACCTATGACTATATTATTTAGAATCTATTGTCTTAGTCATATGATATAATAGATATTAGTGTAGACCTGATACGACTAATGGGCTCTATGATGGATGGACCAATTAGGATTTTCTAACTGAACTAGGTCCTTGCTCTACTCTTATGAATACACGCCTGTCTAAAAATCCTAGGATATTAAGATCTCTAGTTCATAGAGTGAAACTATCTTATTAAGGAGACAGGCATAAAGAGGAGAAGGAGAGGAAGATCTATCTCGCTTTGATTTATTGTTCTATAGAATGATGCAATAACGATCATCAATGGCTGCTTCTAAATTTTAAGGTATGATTGTTGATTATTATTATGATGATCTATTCTTGAAATATTTTTTGTATTCTAATCTATTGCATGATTGATCCATAAATAATTCTCCCATAATTGATATCAAAGCTTAGATCATGCAAGGGATTAGAATCAAAATAAAATATTGATCTAATTGAAGACAATCAATAATAATAATAATAATAATAAAGGGGTAAAGGACTAATGGTTGCTCCTGTGCCCTCTTCTCTCATGGCCTGATTGGACGTGGCCATCAAGCAAGGCACTGTCGGGGGCAATTGGGATAAGGTAGAAATGAGGGGTGCGACGATCCCTTTTTGGATCAAAAGATCCAAGTAAACAATTAAAAAAAAAAATTGATGGATCTTTATGACCGTCCCTTCTTTTCTCTTTCTTCCCATCTGCATGTAATTGTCGGTAAGATGGGATGAAGGTACGGTTGCCATCGGGTCGATCCGATAGGGAGGGGTAGGCAGTTCCCGTCGGATCTAAACAAAAAACAAAGTCGAGAGGGGTGGCGGTTCTCGTTGTTATGCCCTCTTTCTCCTCCTTAGGTGGTCGACAGGCACTAGCTGGCAGCGGGCAATGGCGGTGAAAGCCAACTCAATATCTCCCTTCCACCCAATTCCAAAATGAAAAAAAGGGGTTCTTAAAGACGAAAGAAGAGGGCCGACTATCCTCTTCTCCTCTTCCTGTTACTGGGTAGTTTCCTTCTCTTGGTCATCCATGATCGATGGAATATAGCCCAGGGGAGGCGTCGGGCCATTGATTGAAGGCCCCAATGACCATCGAACAAAAAAAAAAGAAGATGAGAGAGGGGCAGCAGTTCCACCACCGTGGCCCCCTCCTCCCATGTCATGACCGCAGCCGACCATCTGGCTGACGGCGGCACCATTCGAGCATGCGACGGCGCCATCCAAGAGTGCGATGATGGCAGTCGATGGTTTTTCCTTAATCACCAATGGCTGGCGGTGGAGGGTGTTTGGAAAACGATGGTGGTCGACAGATTGGGCTTTTCTCCGACGGCTGTCAGTCAGATTTTGAGGTAGAAGAGGCATTGGTTTGGCCCTCTTCTCCTCCGACCCATCCTACGAAGAGAAAGAAGGGGTTAATAGTTAACAGGTTTCGAGTTTCAACCTGAAATCCAAACCCAATTTGATAATTTAAGTTATATAGCAAATTTTGCAGTTTAGCCCTCGAAAAACTACATATCTAAAAACAGTCTCTAAAAATTTATAGTTTAGTTCCTATAATAAAATTTTATTATATAAAAATCCTCTGTTATTGTTTTGCCCCTAATAAAGTTTATTATTTCAAAATATAATGCCTTAGAAACTTCAGTTTAGCCCTTAAAAGATTTATTTTTGATGATAGTCCTCAGAAAATTAATTTTTTTTGCCCTAAAATAAGATTTTATTATAAATTGAAGTATTTATATTGTTGTTTAAGTTTCTATTCTAAATTTATTATATAATTATAATTTAATAATTATGTTTTGATCTTGGTAATATAGTTTAATTGCATGACGATCCTTAAATATATCATTATAAATTTTGTACTCTCATATTTGGTTTCAATAATGAGTTGATCTCTGATCCAAAGGGTTGTGGGTTTTAATGTATGGTGACCACCGAAGTGGTCCATTCATTAAGATTTACAGGATTCCTCTATTTTAGTATTTAAGAAGATTAGACATGTTAAATCTTGATAGATTATTTGATATTGAAATATTAAGATGAATAAATGTACTTATGAGCATGATTTATTGATTCATGATTTAGAGGATTGTAAGTTTCAATAGATGGTGACCATCAAAGTGGCTCATTTATTAAAATTTGTAAGATTTTTCTATTCAGTATTTTATGAGATCAGATATATTAATCTTTGATTGATTGCTTGCTATTGGTGCATTAATTTGAATAAATAAATTTGAGTATGATCAGATGATCCCTAATTGAAGGCTTATAGATTTTATTGGATGGTGACCACCAAAGTGACCCATTCACTGATGTTTGCAAGATTATTCTATATAATATTTTAAAAAAAAGAAGCATTGCGAATTATTGCATAACATCATCTTTCCAAAGAAAGTTTATTGTATGTTATAATTTTAAAGTAAAATATTTTATGACTAGTAAGGAGCATAGCCTAAAAATTTATTCTATCAGAGTAGATAGACTTTCGAAAGTTAATGATACCTTGTCGGGTTGATTCCACTAGACATGAAAAAGATACCTTATGCGGGCTACTTTCTTTCCAAAGAAAGTTTGTAGTATTGCACCAAAGACTCTCATTAAAATAATATTTATAAAAATTTTCAAGCATATATATTATCCATAATATTCATTGATTAGCTGTATAAAGGTTGTTTAGTAGTTAATACCTTTACATTGAATAATATCATATATTAAAGAGAGACACATTATGTGGATCATTTTTTTTTCTAAAGAAAGTTTGTGGCATTGCACCAAGGGCTCTTATTAAAATAATACTTATAAAGATTCTTAAGCATATATATATATTATTTATATTTATCTATTAATTAACTGCATAAAGATTATTTAGTGGTTAGTACTCTACATTGAGTAATATTAATACTCTCATTAAGACTCTAATTGAAATAAGAATATAGAAATGAAATTGAGCTAGCATTATATTTGATGAAATTTGGATATCGCATTGAGTGATGATCCTCCATCTTAGATCATTAGTGAGAGTACTCAAGAATACAAATTGCCTTTGAAAGATGATAGAGAATGAATTACCTTAGCCTGAAAATCAAAAAAGAATTTAAAAAAAGATCTATTTTGTGATACCATTCTAGATCTTATACTTAAGAGTGGTGATTATAAGTAATTTTTGACCACATTATTAAAAAGTATAAAGAATCTAATAAGACAGAGATCGGATAGCTGATGGATAAATTGATCAATTTAATATATGATGGCATGAATGGTGTGGCTAAAGGTATAATTGCACTTATAAAATATGATTGAAACCATGATAAATGGGTGCAATTTATCATAAGGCTCTAAAGACCGCCATCAATATCTTGAATAGAATCTAAGTAAGATAGTTTTTATAATATCTTTTTGCATTGTCAGTTGGTGGGGAGATCCAATACTAATCTTTTCTTATCTAGGACTATCCTACAAAAAATAAAATGTATAATCTGATAATAATAGTTTTGACTGAAACTACTTATTATTTAATTAGCTATCCAGATAATTTTAAAGGATACAGATTATATTATCCTGACAGAGTGATAATTATCATAAAATATTAAATAAAAGTATTAAATAATATAATATTTAATATTTATTTAAATGAATTGATACTTTTTAGTTATGTTTTGCAGGAAAGAAGCCCATCAATATGAAGAGCTCGATTTATAGGTTCAAATAAATCAAATTTAACAAAAATCAGAGCCAAAATGGATTTAAAATTAAAAAAGGATGCATATAGTATTATAAAAAATGAAGATACTATGTAAGGAATCCAAAAGGATATGTGTGTCATTTGAAAGAATCAAATATTTCTTGAAAAAAAAAATGTGAAACCACTTGAATTTTTTTTGGATGGTTCTTCACGTGGGGCAGAGGGGGGTTTTGCGAAGGGGGGTTTTGCACAATCCTATGGCTGACAGAGTAGCCAGTTGCCATCCAACGGCGGTGACAAATTTCCAAGGTCATCAGGACTTGCCAAATGATCCAACGATCTTTTGAAGCAATCCGACGGTCGATTAAGCGGTCCAAAAACTCATCCAATGGTCAGAATTCAACAGACTCAAACAATTTGAGAGACTATCCACCACTAACTAGGTCACCGAGTGTCGGAGCCAACATCTACTTGGTACTGGTTGACTATCCAAATGATGCATCCATTCTCGATCTAGCAGGAGTTGCCTGTTAAGAAGTTTTTTGAGAAGGACTCGCCAGCCAAGCGACTAACAGTTTCGTCTATTCAGTTGAGACAATGGCTAGTTGATAGAGACTCGGCCATTGAATTTCATAGTTTCGACCGTGATGATAGGGGCCAACGAGGGGGTCATCCCACCAAGTCGGAGAATCATGACACAAATGGGGTCGAGGAAGAGTCAGTTGTCTGGTTGGGTCATGTCGCTCGTTCTAGCATGCTAATAGCCTTTAGAGCTGGGGCAGACTTCGTTGGTTTCAGGTTGGGCCCATTGGGAGTCAGCCGATTATTTCTTCATCTGAGCAGGCTACAGGGCACCGACAGGGTGCTTCTCGGACTAGTTGACTCAGAGTCGAGGGTTACTTTGACGTTGAGAGCGATCAAGGAGTGGTCGTAGTTGACCTGGTGCAGCACCTTATTAGGCTTTAACATCGTGAACTTTAGGCCTCTTCATGTTTTCGGTCTAAATAAAATTTTTTCTAACAAGAACCATGATCAATTACGAATCAATTTAGGTTTTACATGATGGGCCCTTCGTACTTAATCTCTCTAGGCCTTAGGCTTTCGTACATTCCAGGTCCATACAACATTTTCCCCAACAGCTATAAAAATTCTACATATATAAATTTCATGTAAATGCCACAAAGTCGGAGTGTGATTTAGATTCTTTTGTTGGGACTTCAATTATGGATATGTATGCTAGGTGTGGAAGTGTAGATGATTCATATACTTTATTCAAGAAGATGGATGTGAAAGCTATAGCCTCTTAGAATGCTATAGTACTTGGTCTTGCCGAGCTGAAATGGCAAAAAGGCTCTAGGCCTATTCAAGAATATGAGATCAAAGGGCATGCAACCTGATAACATTACCTTTATTGGTGCTCTTTCAATTTATAGCCATCCAAGATTAGTTTCTAAATCTTATGGCTATTTGTGATTCTATGTACACGGATTATGGATTGGAGCCTGATATGGAGTACTATTCTTGCCTGGCTGATGTTCTTATACTATGAAAGCACTTAGCACAATATCAAATTTATATAATAGAATGAACTAAATAATTTCAATAGTGCATCCATAAAAATAAGTAGAGAAAAAAATATAAATATCTAAATAATTATAACTTATATTTTTTAATGATACATTCATACCTAGAATGCTAAAGATACCAAAGGTTTTATGCTTGGATCACAAACCAATCTACAAAGAACAAATATTTTTTTGTTAATCACTAGGCATAATGAAAAATATATTAACACCTAAAATCTTGGTACATTATTCTCTCCAGTTTGTAATAATAAAATATCATTGGGTATAATGAAATATTATCCCATACTTACGGATGTAGTAGCCCTCCACTTCTATTTCTTTTTTTTAGTTAGATTGCATTAAAAGACGATTAGAGTGTAGGAGAGAATGTGTTTAGGAGAGCCCCTCATCAGTTTAGTAGTATAAAAGCATTATCTAAGGGGGCTTTGAAAAGATTGCTTCTACAATTGGAGTAGCTCTCCATTTTTATTTATGAATTATTTAATATATATGAAAGCTTGAGTCAATTAGAACGATTTGATGAAAAATATTTTAAAAAAAATTGCATCTAATTTTTTTTTCTCATGAAGTTCATAGGATGTTGTTGTTTGCAAGATTGCCACCTTCCAATCCCAAAAGAAGCTATCATTTGAGAAAGAATTTTCAAAAAGTTACTATTTCAGAGCTTATGGCTATTTGTGATTCTATGCACACAGAAGAGTACCATTCATGCTTGGTTGATATTCTTGCAATATGAAAATACCTAGTATAATATCAATTTTACATAATAAAATAAGCTAAATAATTTTAATAGTGCATATATAAAAATAAGTAGAAAAAAGATTTATAAATATCTAAATAATTATAACTTATGTTTTTTGATGATATATTATACCTGGAATGCTTAAAATACTAAAGATTTTATGATTGGATCATAAACTAATCTATAAAGAATAAATAATTTTTTATTAATCACCAGGCATAATGAAAAAATATATTAACACTAAAATCTAAGTACATTATTCTATCAATTTATAATAATAAAATATTATTGGATATAATAAAATATTATCCCATACCTATGGATGTAGTAGCCTCCCACTTCCATTTATTTTTTTTAGTTAGACTGTATTAAAAAGGTGTTTAGAGTGGAGAGAATGTATTTGGGAAGCCCCTCATCAATTTAGTAGTATAAAAATATTATCTGAGGGGGTTTTGAAAGAGTTAATGCTTCATTTGCAGCAGCCCTCCATTTTTATTTACAGATTATTTAATGTATATGAAATCTTTTGCATCTGATTTTTTTTTCTTATCAAGTTCAAAGGAGGTAACTATTTGCAAGATCATAGCCTTCCAATCCCAGAGGAAACTGTCATTTGAAAAAGAATTTTTGCAAGATTGCTATTTCAGATGCAGCAGCCTTCTCTAATCTTTAGAAAAGATTGATGGAGCAAGATTGTGGATGAAAGACAAAGAAAAAAGAAAAAAAAATTAGTTCAATGTTTTGATAGGTTTCGTTAGCGATTTTTTTTAACAGGTAGATTGGCTTTGATTTTCGGGTTTGTGCTGGCGGATAACAAATTTTGGTTCTCTATTTTGGATTAAGAATTATCAGATTTGGATATTAGGTTTTGGGTTAATGGGTTAGTGGGTTGATCCATTACATAATTGGTTTATAGGTTAATAAGTTAGAGGGATAGGTTAATGGATTTCAGGTTATTGAGTCTATAGGTTGTTGTAGACATGGGGTTCGATTAGTGGTAGGGTTGAGATTAATACTAAGTTCAATTAGGGTTAGTATTAGGATTGAATTATGGGTTTGACCAAGATGAGGGTTGGGGTTGAGTTAGGATTAGTTTAGGGTTAGGGTTAGAATTAGGTTAGAGTTTGGCTTGGGGCAAGGGTTAGAGAGGAATTAGGGTTTGGGTTCAGTTAGGTTTAGGGTTCCAAAAAGGGTTAGTAGTAGGAGTCGGTTGAAGATTAGAAAGGAATTAGGGTTAGGGTTCGATTAGATTTAGGGTCCCGAGGAGTGTTGGTAGTGGGTTCGATTAGGGTTGGTTAAGGGTTAAAATTAGGATGAGGTAAAGTTAGGTTAGATCTAAGGTTAGGGTTTGTTCGGTTGTCAGAGAACTTAGAGAGAAGAGGAAATGAAAAAAAGAGGGGGGGGGAGAGGTGGGAAACATTACCTGTGGAAGGTGAGAGGCAAGATCCATGCTAAAAGCATAAAACATTGGAGAAATTAAAGGGAAGCAGCCAAAAAAGAAGATAAAAAACAACCAAAAAAAACCTATTTGAGATGTCGTAGGTGATTAGTTCCATAGTGGATGTAGAGATTCGGGAGGAAAGAAAAAAACATGGATCCACTGCAGATTATTGCCCAATATAGGAGGTTCTCAAAATCCGCTGGAGTGGGAAGAGATCGAAGAGAGGGGGAGTGAAGCATCGGGTTGGCGGTGGGAAGAAAAGCAGATGCTAATCTCCTCCGCTCTCCTCGCTGCCACCTCCCACCAGTCTCCACCGTTGCCTTCCTTCCCATCATCACCAGTGTCGGCCTTCCCCTCCATCCTAGAGATCTTCAAAAAAGAGAGAAATGAAAAAATTTACCCAATACAAAACTCCAGCTATCATCTAAGCCTCCTTATTTGGTAGCTCCAAGCCTCCCACCTGGTTGAGACTCCTGAAGACTGAAAAAATGGAGGAAAAATGGCAAAAGATATCGAAAAAATCAATAAAAATAAAGGAAAGCCCCTGAGGGAGATTGGAGAGAAAAGCCCGATGTCGGTGATGATGGGGAAGAAAATGACGGTGGAGACCAGCAAGAGGCGGCTGCAAGCAAAGCAGGGAGGAGGTTGACGAGGAAGGTCGATGCTGGTGCGGTTAGGAGAGCAAAGAGAAGTGGGCATCCACGAGGGCTCTGGAAGGTTCGAGAGGACTCAGGAGAGGGTCGAAGCGAAAAGAAAAAAACACTAAAAGAGAGGAGAGTGGATGAGGAGGAAGGTGATGGCAGAGACCGACAAGAGGCGGCGACAAGCAGAGCAGGGAGGAGGTTGACCGGGAAGGTCGATGCTGGTGCAGTGAGGAGAGCAGAGAGAAGCGGACATCTACGAGGGCTCTAGAAGGGGTTGAAGCCAAAAGAAAAAAATATTGAAAGGGGAGTTCAAAGCTCAATATGTGACATGTTGGGAGATCGCTGGGATGTGCTTTAATGTATAGTATAGATTTCTCGACAAAAGTTTGCAAGAGTATTTGACAAGGCAGTGGAAAATTGGTTATATGTTGCTTGGTCTTGAGCATTCTGATGTATATGTTGTGCACCGAGTTGTAGTATGAACAATATTCCATTTCTCCTATTGACTCTTTCATGAGGAGTTCATGAGCCAAACAAGCCCGCTCAAGTCTGAAATTATTTGGACGGACTCAGGTCCAAGGCTTTAGGCCCAATAATTGATGACAAGTTTAGAAACTATGCCTGTTAAGTAAAAAGACCAAGCTTAGACTTGGGAATTAAAGGATCAACTAAAGTCCAGTTCAGCCCAGAATTTTTTCATTTGTCACATAATATCTATTTATTTTTGATGTATTTGTAGACTTAATTGATAATTGTCATTGGTATAGTTACTTGATCAAATAACAGACATATTTTGATCGTTGATGATATATTAATTTTACTAAAATATTTTTAAGTATTTTAATATTAAAAAAATAAAAAAAGATCATGAAGCAAAGGCTCAACTTGAAGCCTGAATCCCAAGTAAGGGTTGGCCTTGGGCCTTGGAGGTGGGACCAAGGCTAGGCCAAGCCATGGTGAGGTACAAATGATGGTATTAACTTTGGGCAAAGCCTAGCTTGGGCCATGATACTTGGATGATTTAACTGATATTGCTAGTATATAACTTTCATGATGCATAGGATATAATTTTTCTCATTTTCCTAACTTTAATAGCTTGTAGTATAACAATACAATGAATTACAACAAAATAGGAGGTTGGACACATTGCATAATGAATTTTAATAGTTGCCAATAATATAATAAACTTTAATGAGGATCCTGCAAACGAATAAACTTTAACATTACAAAATAATAAAATAAAAAATTTAATAATAAAATATTTAAATTATCAAATTTTTATTATATATTAAACTATAAATTTTAATAATAATTGAACAAAAACTATCGTCTTTGATACCAACACCTATATGCATATGCATGTAAGGAGAACTTTGTACGTGTCATTCCCATGTGAGGGATGATATTTTTTTAATTTTTAACTATTTTTAAAATATAATATAATAATATAATAAATTATAATAAATAAAAATATTAATAAATATTAAAATTATTAAAATCATAACTATTTAGAATCTTAATTGTTTCCCATGCACATGAACGATGCGGGGAGAGGGAGGAATAGGATAAATGACGGATGGCTAATCCAAAATGGTTACCGATTTAACCTGAAAATAGCGAGACAGCTCGAATGGAGCCGTCTTTACTCTTCGTGATGGACACTGTTATGATAGACTAATCAAGTTCGAAGAGATATCGACTTTGTGGTTATGCTGACCATTTCATTCAGAATTATATCGATAATTATGATGATAAAATACTCGGTTCCCGACCATTCGACAAAAAACCGACTATGTGCTGAAATCAGACCAGCAAATGCATATGGCTATCTGTTGCATCGCCAATTATGTTACTCGGATTTTGATCAAATATCTCTACGAAACAGTTTCAATGTAGTTCATGATAAGTGTTAGAGAAGATACTCGTAGTCCTACCGACAACGTTCCTCATTCGTTATCTGGACGTATAATTCCAAGACAGTTGCTTTCCCTCGATTGTCATCTAAAGAAGGCATTTAAAGTCGGTCTAAATCGAAAAGAGAAATTTTAATCGGTAATAAGCTGACTAGAGCCTTGAAGATAGAATCGACCATCTCAGACAGTATTCCATCAAATAGATAGCAATTAATACATTTAGTCGGCCTTTAATCGACTATCTACTCAGATCTCGGTTGACTAAATCTCCATCTTAGTCGGTACTTCGCTGACTAACTATGATGTTCGGAGACCGCCAGGCTAATGTCCAGCTAAATTCGGTTCTCTACCGACTACGTTCTCATAGTCTTACTGAGTAGCATAATCGATAACGATTATCCGACAAGGATATTAACTACTCTTAAACACAATGCGATACAATCGCACACGAACGACCTATCACTCCGCATTAATGATAATTAATGAGGTAATCGCTCCTTAAATGTCATAATTCTCACGTCCCGAACATAACCCCTTGCTCTTGTTTTTGCTAGATTAAGCTGTTTTCTTTTTCCGACTGACTTAGACATCGGAGAGTCTTCCGTCAGATAATTTTTAGCAAGAAGACTTTCGTTTTTGCAGGTCCGCCATCACCCATTATGCAGATACACCTTTTGGCTCGCAATCGGATAAATAATTGGAGGAAGATGACAACAATACGAGTATTAATTGCTCATCACTAGTCAATCGTAGAGCCAATATAACTACTCTATCGTGGCCCATGATTATTAACTCTCTATGATCTTAGGAGTTATGCAACATGATCACTAATTTCTTACGGGAGTTACACAGTAATGATTACCTCCCCATTATAAAAGAACATGTAAATGAGGACCAAAGTAAAGAGAATTTGATTCTTACTTCATGCTCTTATTTTTCAAATTTTTCTATCTATTTTCAAAAATCTTCTACTTAAGTACTAGAGGATCCCCATTGACAACCACCGGCAAGAGAACTTTCTATTGTAGGTACTTTTCTCTCATATTCAAGGATGCATTTATTCGGCTACAAGCCAACTAATTCATTAGAAGTTTTTATGGTAACAAATTGGTGCACTAGATAGGAGGAAGATGAATAAACTTTAATATTATAATATAATAAAATAAAAAATTTAATAAATAAAATATTTAAATTATTAAATTTCTATTATGCATTAAACTATAAATTTTAATAATTATCGTTGCATGTAAAGAGAACTCGGTACGTGCCAGGGTGCAAATAGGTTAGGTTAACTTGTGATCCGATCTGATTTAATTTATATAGATTAATTTATATTATTTTAAATGATTTATGAAATTAGGTTAGATTCTAAAATTGAATCGTTGTATTTTTTAGATCGAATCTAGATTTATTAAATTTGAGCTTGTCCGGATTCAATTCGATCCGTAAAAAGTTTGGGTTAATTTGGATCGATCCGATCCGGCCTGACCTAAAACGAATACTAAACCGGATCGCTACCTGACCCAAACCAATCCCGACTCCGAAGTGTCTCTGTCAGATGTCTACCGCGCTCTCTCAATCCCTAATCTCTCCCTCTCCGTCTAATCTCTCCTCTCCGTCTTTCCGGCTTCTTCCCCATCCCGATCAACCCTCTCCCCGGCGAAATTGACGATCGGTGAGGCGGCGATTTTGGTGTGGTGATTCGTCTCAAGGTATGTCCTTCTCCAAAACAACGAAACTCTAGATTTTCTTCTCCTCCATCCTCCATCCTCCTCCATCTCCACCTTTGGCTACCTCCTGTACCCTCCTTCCCTCCCGCTTGCCACCGCCCTGGCCTCTCCCTCCTTCGCCGTCGACCGCCGCCGCCGACCCTAAGTCACGGACCTTCTCTAACTCAACTGTAGATGGCTTCCATATGCTCTGTAAGAAGCCCTAAAATATTAAATACCCATAAGAGTTTCTGCGAGAAAGGAAAAAAGCGAGGAGACTTGGTCTTTGGACATGGAGAGTATCGAGATGAGGTGACATAGCAGATGGAGATAAAGCCGAGTGAGGATTGAAGACGCTTCCGCACAAAACCTTTATTTTGGGTGGGGAGGGGAGTACTGTCGTGGAAAACAAGAACACCGCCAACTACCAGTTCGACTTCATCTCCACTTCCACCATATACGCGATATAATAGTTACCCATATGTCTAAGTTTGTCAGGTTGTTGAATTGGGTTGGTTCCCAAAAGTTCATGGTATCCATGTCTCTACTTAGAAAACATGAGCAACCTCTGTTGAACTGAATATCTTAATTAGAGTGATAGGATCCAGTAACTGCCTCATGGTAATTTACTTTGTTTCCCCGAGACTTCCAAACTTCATAAAACGAAAAAATAATGCTTATTGGCTTGGTAGATTTTCATATGCAACAAAACATTTAGCAAATAAAATAATATGCATTCTTGGTATTGCAATGCTTTCATTTCTTTGTATTCTCTGTTTTTATCCCCTTGTGAAACAGTTATTAGGATTCTTTCAACTTATGCTGTTAATTTGGTTATATTAAATGTTTGTATCGCATTCTTGTGAAAGAAATTTCATTTACTGGTGATTAATTGACCACGGAAGATAGAAATGGGAAACAGTTCCTTCCCCTTTCCATTCAGCAATTTTCTTTTTAGTGTTGCTTTGGTTTTTCTGAGATATTTTGCTCTCTCTTTTATAATATTTTAGGTAATATAATTTGGTTTTATATTTGAGAAGTTTGATATATTTTGGCTCTATGCCCCTAGCATTGGATTATTGAACTGGAGTTTCAGACATCCTTTATTTCTAAATTGTTTTGACCAGTTATTTAGGTAGTGAACTTGATGGGCACTGTATTAATAGATATATGAAAGAAATGACCTCAGGGAAATAAGTTTATCACAGGTTACAAAGTCACTGTTTGCTCAACCAGGAAATAAGTTTATCACCAGGGACATAATTTTGCAATCTATTTGCATGTTGGCGCAAGATCAGTACGGCAATTTTTTTTATTATCATTCTTTCTTATAATCTAGACCTGAACCAAACCTATATTTTGTGGATCGGGGTTGGATTATACATGGACCCAATCTGACCCGAATAACCTGTTGGATCAAGAAATTTGATCATGGAGCCGACCCTATCCGACCAAAAAATTGGATCGGGGTCACTCATGGCCTAGTCCAACCCTACCCATTTGCACCCCTAGTACGTGCCATTCCCACATGATGTGTGGGATGATATTTTCTCTGATTTTCAACTATTCTTCAAATATAATATAATAATATAATAAATTATAATAAATAAAATATTTTAATAGCCCGAATCTATTACACAAGTAATAATCTTTAATGATATTTGAGTATATTAATATGATTTTAGTAATTAATGCCGGAATCTATTTAGTGAATGAAGAATTTGAAGAATTCTATACAAGGTTAAACTCTATCTTAGAAGAATGCGATAAAATATTTAATTTTATTTACATGTTGATATTTATACCCATATCTCTTATGATGGGAAAATCCATAAGTCCAATGGTATGCACAACTTTGAGGCCAGTCTTCTATTGCTGTGTGTATATAAATATGATATCTCTAGGTGTGTTAGACTTTAATAATTTATGCTAAAATAGTCCTAAGATAAACAATCTCCACTTTGGAGATAGGCATTTTTGTGCTAGTACTTTTACTTAAACAAATTCTTGTGAAAGCTTCTGAATAAGGGTCTATGATATTGCAACATGGTATTTTTATTCTCTATTCTTAAATCAAGCGAAGATCTCCAAATTTTATTGACACTGTACGCACTTCCCTTTCATCTTATGTTTGACTTACGCATTAGATGACATTGACAAATTATCTTACTTGCATGATTAAATGGTAGACTTATGTTGTGGTGGCAATTTTGAAATATTAAATACTCTGATTCTTTGTACATAATGTCATGGAGATCAATTTTGATTAAAATAAAGAATTAGCTAGCCATATTCTAATAGCAATTGAATGTAAAATGACAATGCCACTGCATGAAACGCACTCAGAAACAAGGAAAAGGGACGATCCCATTGATGAAGCAAGATAATCTTTTTAAGAGAACAAGTAAAGACGAAAAAAAAGCTTACTTTAAAATTGGAGCTCTCGCAGTAGTAAACATCATGACATGTAGCACAAATTTTAAGTATATGATAGGGTTTTGGATTTATGTGTGAGCGATTTATGTTTCGTTCGCATGACAATAGTGTAATATTTTTAAGGGACATCATTATGTTGTTGACTTGCATGGTTATAACCCAATGGGCACATGACATCTTAGATGCAATGTGATACTCTAATAACAAGTTTTAATCAAGCTATCCAAATTCCTTAGGTACCTCCATTTTTCCAAAAACAAAATTTTTTTAAAATTAAGGAACAACTAATAAGGGTCTCTAAGTATGAAAAATCTTTTGATTTTTTTTTTTTTGTTTGGGATTACACGTCCTGTTTCAACAATATAAGGCCTTCTTGCATATATAGCCGACATCAATAAATGGAACATGCTTGCTATACTTCAGTTTCATGTGATAAAGAAAATTCACAATTTTCTATTATTCACAATTTGATATGATTGGGCTTGTCGAGGATGTATTTATCAAAAGTTGAAATGCAAGAAACTTGCATGCCATGTTCACACAATGCTTTGAAACTACTTGAAAGACACTCCTTAATTTTTTTCCATCAATTTAATTTTACTTAAGTAGATGTATTGTCTATCAACGGAACTTTATCAATACTACAACATATAAATAGATAGTTTCATACATGGCATAAAACTGTATTTTGCAAGAATATATACTTTTTGTAATAATAATTCCCTCTAAAAAGTAAAATGTAATATAATTTAGAGATCCAAGCACTCTAGTCTTGTGATATCATGTGACCCAACTCATCTATTAGGGATGGCAATTTCAGTTGATTTGCCAAATACTTCATCTAACCCAATCTGAATGTAGCGGATTTTATCCCATTTGATTAGAATATAGGGCATATATGGGTTTTAGAAAAAAAAAATATCCAAAGTAGGTTCTGGTTAGATATGTGTAATGGTATGCTTCGCTCTGAATTCAACCAAATATAATCTTAATATATATCCCTCTTCAAACTTATGATGATTTTATATTATTTACATATATCCAGTATGATCTAATCCCTCTTATATGTTTGATCCGATCCAATCTACATCTCTATCTAACCCAACCCGATCTAAGGCGGGTATGGGATAGATATGAGAATGAAATTTTTAATCGTGGGATGAATATGGATATGGACTGATCCGACTCATATTCGATATGTTGCCATCGCTACCATCTAGTAGAGATGATTCTCATCTCATGTTTGGTAAGCTGGTCCAATCAAGTCACAAACTAGATGCAAGCCGAGGGACCCAACAGATTGACCTGGCCCACCACTGCACACCAACCACCGCCTTTGGATAACCTAGAGAGTAGGGGAGAATTCGTAAATTAGAAGAAATCCAGGGGCAAGAAACAGCTAAGGCGGTGCTCTAATTCTTCAAGAACCAGGCTTTCGGTTCTTTGGGTTATCCTAAAAATCTCCAAGCCTCGTCCCTCTCTCTTCTCAATTCATCGAAGTCCAGCCAAGGGGAAGGGTCCAGGGATTCCTAGGAGCTGCCTCGTCAAGGTAAAGAATCCCCTTCTCTTTTTGATCTCTTGTTCTCCCCATATAGCGGTGATGGCTTGGATCTCCATCACTTTTCTTTACACCTGCATCTTTTTGAGAATTTTTGAGCAAATTTTTTTTTTTTGTACTTTTTTCTTTGTTCTACTTTGATCGTTCTCAATAACTTTGATCTCTTCCGATCCTAATCTTAGGGTGAATTCTATTGCATCAGCTTGATGGATGATTATTTTATGTTTTTTTTTCAAATTATATTGCATCTGATTTGATTTTTTTTCCATCTTTGGGTTTTTTTTTTTTTTTTTGTGAACGACATCGGATTTGATCTGTATGTAGGAATTTCATGGATAATTTGGGTGTTGAATTTGCTATATTTTTCGGATCTTTACTAGAATGATTTTTTCTTTTTTTTTCTTTTTTTTTTTAAAAAAAAAGAGGACTTGGGGATTTTTGTTTCCTAATCATCAAGGCTTGAAACCCTTTGTTGGGGAAGGATCTAAAAAGTTTTAATTTTATATAGTGGAGGGTTTAGCTGTTGTCTTGTGTTCGAATTTGATATCAGTTATTTTAATTCAGTAACCAATCTAAATTTTTTTGAAACATATTGGGTGATGCGATGGTGGCTTTCACGTGCAAAGCCAAAAGTATTACAGCTGAAATTTGCGAATCTTGTTTTCCCCGAAGATTTTCATGTTTTGTGACCTTCATGTATCGCTTGTTTTGGGGGTGTAAAGTAAGCTGAAATGATGCCTTCGGACTTGAATCTATACTTTGCTCTGTTGCTTTATACTTGCAGTTGGAATTTTTGATTTGATGCACTTGTGAGAACATGAATGCTAGATGGCAATGTATTATCAAATTATATTTTGACACGTAGTGCTGATTTTGTGCTACACATTTCTAGATAAGCATCATCATTAGACCTTTTTTCTGGGCTTTCAAATATGTGGTTGTATGGCACAAAAGTATTGTTTATGTTTGTGCTTGGTCCCCCTATCTTTCCTCGCAATGTTTGTCAAATTCACTAACCATACATCCATTGTATTGCATAATCTCCTCATGCACTATTAACTGATTAAAAATTTTGTTAGGATGCTTCAAAGCTTGTGCCTAATGTATGTAGCAGTGATATCCCCAATTAATAGACACCCTCCAAAGAGTTTACTATTAGAATGACAATATTGGACATAATTTTCCCAACCACCTATTGAATAGATTTTCTAGAAATAAAACTATAATAGTTGTTAGTAACAATAAACTTTTAACAGGAGATAACAGATAATAACTGAAAAATTATAGTTTTATTTGATCAAAACTCGACTCTTTGTAACCATTATTCATTGGGAGACATGTAAAATTAAAAAACATTATGAATTGTTGGGAGACATGTCATGACAACTGTTCATGAATTTCAACCAAGGGAAAAGGTCTTGGAGATGAAGATGTGTGACTAAAATGTGGAAAATGGATCTCCACAAATGCATGTACTCCCCCTATCTTTCCTCACGAAGTTTGTCAATTTCACTCACCATACATCCATTTTAGTGCAGAATCTCCTTATGCACTATTAACTGATTAAAAATTTCGTTAGGATGCTTCAAAGCTTGTGCCTAATGTATGCAACAGTGATATCTCCAATTAATAAACACCCTCCAAAATGTTTACCGTTGGTGCAGAAATCGTCGTACTCCTTCCTCCCGCGGTAACGATATTTGCACTGACCCTCCCTTCTCACAGAAAATCATGCAGGAACAGGTACCACCGAACTTCAAGCTCCCGCATTTCGAAAGCTACGATGGGACCACTGACCCGGTCGACCATTTGGAGGCCTTCAGGACGACGATGTTACTCCACGGCGCGCCTGATGCCATTTTGTGTCGGGCTTTCCCTTCTACCCTCAAGGGAGCCGCTAGGAATTGGTACTCGGCGCTTAAGCCGGGCACCATCCTGTCGTTTGACCAAATGAGTCAACAATTCGCGGCCCACTTCGTCAGCAGCAAACGGCCGCGCAGAGGCTCGGATTCCCTGTTGGCCATCAGGCAAAAAGAGGGGGAACCCATCCGGGCTTACGTCACCCGGTTCAACACTGCCGCGCTGGAAGTCCGGAACCTGGACCAATCAGTTGCTATGGCCGCCCTCAAGGGCGGCCTTCAGAAGAACGACCTGCTGTTTTCCCTGGAGAAGAAATATCCCAGGGACTTCGCTGACATGCTAGCTCGGGCCGAAAGCTATGCCCGGGCAGAAGAGGCTTTCGAGGCCAAGGATGGTGAAGCTCGCGACAAGCGACGAGTAGGCAGAGCGGGAAGGCCTGCCGAGGAAAGAAAGCGCACCGAAGCCTGGCCGCGTTCCCGAACTCCCCCTGGTCGCGGGCGTGCCCGAACTCCACCTCAGGCTCGGGGGCGGGAAGCCACCGACGGAAGGGCGCGCCGAAGTTCTCCTCGGCACCGAAGTCCCACCCGACGCCGAAGTTCCCCCCGGCGCCGAGGTTCTCCCTCGCGACGAGGTCCCTCCCCGCGCCGAGGTTCTCCCCTCCGACGGCGTTTTCACAGCTACGCCCCCCTCAACGCCCCGAAGGCTCAAGTGCTGCTGGAGATCAAGGGACGACTTCCGGAGCCGGAGAGGATGCGTTCCCATCCCAGAAAACGCAACCCCAACAAGTTCTGCCTTTACCACCGTGACCACGGTCACGATACCGAGGAGTGCATCCAGCTCCAGGACGAAATCGAGGAGCTGGTCCGGCGGGGCAGGCTTGGCCGATTCCTGCGAAGACGATCTAAAGAGCAGGAAGATCGGCCGAGAATGTTGCCGCCGATTGGGGAAGATCGGCAGGAGGACCGGCCGTCTCTTGGCGTCATAAGCACCATCGCGGGAGGACCGCAGCAGGGAAAGACCGACGAACCCGAGGGATCGGCAAAGAGGCAGAGGACCTCGGAGCCCGTGACCTTCACCGAGGCAGACGCCCAGGGGATCAGATTTCCGCATAACGACGCGGTCGTAATCTCTTTAAACGTCGCTGATTATGATGTACGCCGCGTTTTGGTGGATAATGGGAGTTCGGCGGACATATTGTTTTACGATGCCTTCTTGAAAATGTCCCTACCTGACACCCGCTTAGGACCTGTAAGTTCCCCCCTGGTGGGATTTGCCGGACACGCCGTTCCGGTCGAAGGCATGGTGACTTTGGCGGTGACGGCGGGCCAATCCCCAAAATCGGCCAGGGCGCGGATCGACTTTTTTGTCGTAAGGACCCCGTCCGCCTATAATGCAATCCTTGGGCGACCAGGCCTTAACGCGCTACGGGCGGTAGTGTCAACCTACTACTTAAAGATGAAATTCCCGACGAGCCATGGAGTCGGCGAAGTCAGAGGAGACCAAGCCCTGGCAAAGTACTGCTACTCAATCGCCCTGCGCGAGGGAGACCGGCCCGACCCTTGCCTTGTTGACGGACTGGACGTCCGCGACGACCTCACTGAAGAACGGGGCGAACCTGCGGAAGACCTCGTCCCTGTGTCCTTACGCGATGGAGACCCGGGGCATGAGGTGCGGATCGGCTCCAACCTAGCGGCCGAGGTCAAGGGACAGCTCGTCGCTTTCCTCAGAAGGAATGCAGACGTCTTCGCCTGGGCCCCAGCGGATGTACCAGGGATCGACGCCGATGTCATAGAACATCGGCTGGCCATCGACCCAAGGCACCGACCCGTCAGAGAAAAATTACGCCGCCAAGCCCCAGAGAGACAGAAGGCGGTAGCCGAAGAAGTGGATAAGCTCCTTGAAGCTGGACTCATCCGGGAGGTCAACTATCCGACCTGGGTCTCGAACGTGGTCCTCGTCAAAAAAGCAAACAACAAATGGAGGATGTGCGTCGACTTCAAGAAGCTGAACAAAGCCTGCCCAAAGGACAGCTACCCCCTGCCGAGGATCGATCAGCTGGTGGACGCAACCTCGGGCCACGAGCTCCTCACTTTTATGGACGCATTTTCTGGTTATAACCAGATACGCATGGCGCCCGAGGATGAAGAAAAGACCACCTTTATTACTGACCGAGGTCTCTATTGTTACAGGGTCATGCCTTTCGGACTCAAGAATGCAGGAGCCACTTACCAGCGCTTGGTCAACAAGGTCTTCAAGGGGCAGATCGGCCGCAACATGGAGGTGTACGTGGACGACATGCTGGTCAAAAGCCGAGCCTCGACAGACCACCTCGCCGACCTTGAAGAAACTTTCGGTGCGCTTAGGAGGCACAAGATGAAGTTGAACCCGACCAAATGCGCCTTCGGCGTGACCTCCGGAAAATTTTTAGGATTCCTGGTGTCGAAACGCGGAATCGAGGCAAATCCCGAGAAAATCCGAGCCATCCAGGAGATGACTGCCCCGAAAACAATTAAGGAAGTTCAGCGCCTGGCTGGGAAGGTGGCGTCCTTGAACCGCTTTGTCTCAAGGTCGGCCGAGCGGTGCCTGCCTTTCTTCCAGGTCCTCAGGCGATCGAAAGATTTTTGCTGGACAGCGGAGTGCAAACAGGCATTCGAAGAGCTTAAAAACTACCTCGGCGCGCCTCCACTGCTGGCAAAGCCCGAACCTGGAGAAGGGCTGCTCCTATACCTAGCTGTCTCTCCAATGGCCCTGGCGGCTGTCCTGGTCAGGGAAGATGCGAAGGCGCAACAACCAGTCTATTACGTGAGCCGAGCCTTGAGGGACGCGGAAACCAGGTACTCCAAGTTAGAAAAACTAATTTACTGTCTTCTGATCGCAGCCAGGAAGCTCCGACCTTACTTTCAGGAGCATACCATCACGGTCCTCACGGACCAACCATTAAGAGCCGTCCTCCACCGCGCAGACGCTTCAGGAAGAATCGCCAAATGGGCGATCGAGCTCACGGAGTTCGACATCAATTACCGGCCCAGGCCATCGATCAAGGCTCAGATACTGGCGGACTTCGTGCTGGAATGCACCGCACCAGTTGAAGCCGAGCTTGAATCAAGCGAGACTATCATCAGTGGGAGACCAGGCCCCGACGAAGCCGAGCTGTGGCGGTCGAGCTTCCCTGAAGAAAGGGCCGACCTCCTTGAAGGCGCCTGGGTTCTGCATGTGGATGGCTCATCCAACTCTAGCGGGGCCGGCGCTGGGCTGGTCCTGGTTAGCCCCGAGGGGATCGTCACCGAGTACGCATTGCGCTTCGAGTTTCCCACAACCAACAATGGGGCCGAGTATGAAGCGCTGATAGCCGGGCTGCAGATAGCCAGGGAATTGAAGGTGGGTCGGCTTCAAGTCTATAGCGACTCCCAGTTGGTGGTCGGTCAGGTCGGCGGCAGCTACGAGGCGCGGGAGGAAAGCATGGTGATGTACCTCGGGAAGGTGAAGAACTTGATACCAGCCTTCGACAGCTTCGACATTCGGCACATCCCAAGGATCGGGAATACAAGGGCCGACCTCCTCTCCAAGTTGGCCACCTCTGCCCCGGCCGAACTACCAAAAGAAGTGTTTCTGGAAACTCTGAAGTGCCCGACCACCGAGGAACCTCGGGCCGTCCTGCAGACGGACTTCGAGCCCAGCTGGATCGACCCGCTGATCGCCTACCTCGAAGAAGGGGTCCTTCCCCACGATCGGAGAGAAGCTCGGAAGCTCAGGAGTCAAGCCTCCCGCTACGTCTTGTACGAGGGCAAGTTATATAAAAGGTCGTACTCCCTCCCGTTGCTGAGGTGCCTCCGACCCTCTGAGGCCTGCATCGCGCTACAGGATGTCCACGAAGGACTCTGCGGAAGTCACGCGGGAGCCAGATCCCTATCGCAAAGACTACTTCGGCAAGGGTACTACTGGCCGACCCTACTTCGTGATTCCACGGAATACGTGAAGAGGTGTGACCGCTGCCAGAAGAACGCCAGCGTGCAAAGGCAGCCGGCATCCGAACTCACCCCGCTCACTGCACCCTGGCCCTTCGCGCAGTGGGGGATGGACATCCTCGGCCCCTTCCCAACAGCGTCCGGACAACGGAAGTTCCTCCTGGTCGCGATTGACTACTTTACCAAGTGGGTCGAGGCGGAACCACTAGCGAAGATCACCGAGGCCAAGGTGCAGGACTTCGTCTGGAAGACGCTGATCTGCCGGTTCGGTCTGCCCCGAGCCCTCATAACCGATAATGGGCGACAGTTCGCTGGAGCCCGGTTTGCCGAGTTCTGCGAAGGACTAAACGTCTCCCACCACTTCACATCGGTGGCTCATCCGCAAGCCTAATGGGGAAGCCGAAGTGACCAATCGGACCCTGCTGCAAGGCCTCAAGACGAGGCTCGACAGGGCAAAGGGGGCCTGGGCAGACGAACTCTACCACGTCCTCTGGGCATACCGAACAACGCAGAGGGTACCGACCGGCGAGACGCCCTTCGCCCTGGCCTTCGGCACCGAGGCAGTCATCCCGATCGAGCTCAAACTTCCATCTGCTCGAATCGTGGGCTTCAACGAGCAACTCAACCCCCAGGACCTCAGAGCCAACCTCGACCTCCTAGAAGAAAAGAGGGAAGTGGCCCGCATCCGGATGGCCACCTACCAACGGAAGGTGGCTCGGTATTACAATTCCAGAGTCAAAAACAAGGCGTTCAGAGTTGGGGATTTGGTGCTCCGACGAGCAGCCGTCTCTCAGCCCCAGAGTCAAGGGAAGCTCGTCCCAAATTGGGAAGGTCCGTACGAAGTGGTAGAGGTCATCCGACCTGGAACCTATCGCCTAAAGGAGCTCGGAGGACTAGCGCTTCCCCGACCTTGGAACTCGGAAAACCTGAGAATGTACCACCAGTAGTTTCCCTCAATAAAATCTTTCTGGATGCGAAATCTATGCGATGACAGGAAAAAAGCAGTCAGCCGCGCTAGGAACAGGAGGAGAACCTCGTCCTAGCGTGAGCAAAGTCGAAGGCCCCGTCCACAAAGGACGGGATGGGGGGAGAAGCGAGGACGACGGTCCTCATGTGCCCCCACAGCCGGCTAGGAACAGGAGGAGAACCTCGTCCTAGCGTGAGCAAAGTCGAAGGCCCCGTCCACAAAGGACGGGATGGGGGGAGAAGCGAGGACGACGGTCCTCATGTGCCCCCACAGCCGGCTAGGAACAGGAGGAGAACCTCGTCCTAGCGTGAGCAAAGTCGAAGGCCCCGTCCACAAAGGACGGGATGGGGGGAGAAGCGAGGACGACGGTCCTCATGTGCCCCCACAGCCGGCTAGGAACAGGAGGAGAACCTCGTCCTAGCGTGAGCAAAGTCGAAGGCCCCGTCCACAAAGGACGGGATGGGGGGAGAAGCGAGGACGACGGTCCTCATGTGCCCCCACAGCCGGCTAGGAACAGGAGGAGAACCTCGTCCTAGCGTGAGCAAAGTCGAAGACCCCATTCCACAAGGACGGGATGGGGGGAGAAGCTCGGACGACGGTCCGGATGTGCCCCCACAGCCCGTTAGGAACAAGAGGAGAACCTCGTCCTAACGTGAGCAAGGGTCAAGGCCTAGCCACAGAGTCTACGGCAAGCTTCACTACAGAAGACGAGGTCTCCTTCGGACCTCAGCTTCAACTTCGGTGTCAGCATCAGCGGGAGACGGGATCTCCCCCAAGCGATCATAACCTTGACTGCAAAAGAGGAGGTCTCCCCCGAATCGACTTCGGTTGATGAAGGCGAGGATGTCAACTCCGACCCTCGACCACGGGGGGCGACATTGACTTCCGGCTTCAACGTCAGCTTCACCAATTTTGGCTGGAAACGAGTCCCATTCAACTCCAAACATCGACTGAAGATGAGGTCTCCCCCAAGCCTCAGCCTCAACTTCAGCGTCAATCTTGGCTGGAGATGAGACCTCCCCGAGCTTCAGATGCGGAGCCTGGAAGAAGACTTCGGCAGTCGCCTGTTTTGGTACTCCCTTCCTTCAATTTTTGAACTCGGGAGTGGGGGGGCTACTGTTGGGGATAAATCCCGCTCCTGCCGAAGCCCGGCCCAACGCTCAGCCCAATGTAACCAGTAGCTGCTGAAGAGCTTCAGCGCCAGGCGCCAGGCCGAGCCCCTAAGACGGCCGAACTGCTTAGAGGCCGAACTCCCCTGCACCAAGGTCTCGGCCGAACTGCTTAGAGGCCGAACCCCCCTGTACCGAGGTCCGGGCCGAACTGCCTAGAGGGCGAACTCCCACCGCCAGCCAAACTTCGAACCCTTGACGGCCGAACTCCTTCGGACCGACCCCAGGCGAGTCCATGCAGCCGAACTCCTTCGGACCCCACGGCCGAACTCCTTCGGACTTCCCACGGCCGAACTCCTTCGGACCCCACGGCCGAACTCCTTCGGACCGACTCCTCAGCGAGCCCTGGCCGAACCAACTAGCAACCGAAGTCCTTCAATTGGCCAGCCGAGCTTCTTCGGGCCTCTCAGCGGCCGAACTCTACAGATGGCCGACCCTTCAGCCAGACGAACTCCCCCAGCTTCCCCTTCGGCCGAACTCTGTTACAAGTCCGAACTCCGTTGGATGAACCGTCGCCTGCAGCAAGACCGGACGGCGCCTTCCTTTCCGTACCGGACTCCATGCGGCCGACTACTCGCCGGTATGGCTCCCACGACCTACCGGACGACGCCTTCCTCTCCGTACCGGACTCCATGCGGCCCGACTACTCGCCGGTATGGCTCCCACGACCTACCGGACGACGCCTTCCTCTCCGTACCGGACTCCATGCGGCCCACGGCTCGCCGGTACGGCTCCCACGATCTACCGGACGACGCCTTCCTCTCCGTACCAAGCTCCATGCTGCCCGACGACTCTCTGCCAGACGGCACAGCCGTCACCATCAACTAAGCTCCGCTATAAAAGGACCCCTCCCGACATACTAAGGCTAAGCTCTCTAAGCTCTCCTCCACATCTTTAAGCTCCGGAACTCATTCCGAGCACTCCATTACTGTTGGTCGGAAACTAACTTGACCGTCGGAGGGTCCTGCCGGAGCCACCACCCCACCGGTTCCGGACGGGACTTCGTTTTGCAGGTCCCCGGCGGCTTCCAGCGGCCTCGATAAGGGCGACCTCCGGCGGCGACGGAAATCTGCACCAACATTTACTATTAGAATGACAATATCAGACATAATTTTCCCAATCACCTATTGAATAGATTTTCTAGAAATAAAACAATGGCTATTGTAACAGTTGTTAGTAACAATAAACTTATAATAGGAGATAACTGATAATAACTGAAAAATAATAGTTTTATTTGCTCGAAACTCGACTCTTTGTAACCATTAGTCATTGGGAGCATTTCTATAAGACTATAACAATAGTGATTCTATTAAACAAGACATGCTCCACTTGCCTGAACTCTATTCTTCTGTTGAAGAATCCTTCAGGGAAGTTCAAATGCCCTAATAATGGGAATTGACATTCTCATTCCATATAAATGAAAAAACATGACACAACCATTTGAACTGCTATGCCATGTAAAATTAAATACCCTGAAATTCTATCTTTATAACACTTTCATCGAACTTTATAGTCCGCATTATGATATGCTAACTCAAAATTCAGTTTCTTCATATATCTCTTTCAACAAGAAATGCTTACGGAGTTCGAGCTAGATCAATAAAATAATTCAATAAAATGCATGAAAATATTCCTTGTTATCCTAATACATGAAAGAAAACAAAGAAACAAAATATGGGTACATTTTTTTCTTTTTTTTTTTTTTTTGTAATTTAGACATGGATCAATGCTAGATCATGCAGGATGATAGATGTTAGATTTTTTAAAGATGGATTCGGATCTAACATAGAGTGGCACCAAAACAGCAGCAAATATAAAAATCTGTTAAAAAAAGACTCAAAACAAAAGGGCACATATCAAAGAGATCGAATGGTTGAGCATAAATGAGATCAAAAGCAATGTCAGAACCCCAAATTTTCTATTATAAAAAAAAGCGAAAAAAATCAAACAACTACGGAAGTTCACGATCAAATCGAGAATTCTAAGCGATCAGACGAAGAAATATAGAGAGATGCTAGTTGCTCACCTTTGCCTCGCCTAGATCAGAACCTCCTAGAAGACTCACGTACTGCCTCGCCTTGCCACACTCTGTAACAAAGGGGGAAAGACCTAGACCTCGGATAGCTAAAGGGGTTATTTAGTACTACGCATGTGCATGATGCACGTGAAGGAGATAAATTGGGTGTGAAACTAGGGATGTAATTTAATCGAGTTTATCGAGCTTGGGTCCGATCGAGCCTAGTTTGTAATAAATCAGCAATATCAAGCTTGTTTTGTTTATGACTCTATCGAACTCAATCTAACTTTAATTTAAAACTGAGTCAAAAATGAGTCTAATTGATCAGTTGAATAATTCTACGTTTTAAATCAAGCTAAGTTCAAATTTGAATCAAACGTGAATTATAACTTGGTAAAATGACTTAAGCCCAAACTAAAATTAAACTAATCCAAAAAGGCTAAACTTAATTTAATAACACATTATTTGTATAATGTACAACATGGTATAAATAAATTTAAGCTTTTATTGTATTGGGCCTCATCAGTTGAAATTAATTTAGAGTATGTTTTTGGTGATTTAAGCTTGATTTATATTGAACTTCTGAATTTGATTTGTTTTTGCAAGCTGCCCATTCATTTGTCTTAGTCTTCTCCAAAACTTTTATACATCATCATCATTAGTAGTACTTGTAGTTGTGGTCATCGTCATTGCCCTCCTATTCCTCAACTTTTATGTTGTTGTTGTTATAAATTATCTCGGCTCAATTTAGAGAATTGTGACCGACCAGCCTAGCACTACTAGGCTCGGTTTGGCTAATGCTGGTTCTATGAAAGGCCCTATGCAAATGCATCATCAATTTAGAGAATAGTTGCTGAAATGATACTTACCGATAGTGAAGAAGAAAGCCAAGGGTGAGGTCTTGTTCACCAACTAGCTAGGAAGTAGCGAGCAGAGCCAAGGGAAGCACTCCCAAAGAACCAAAACATTAGAGTACTCCACAACCAGATCTAAAAATTATTGGAATAAAGAGTAGGATTAGCCGATGCCCTTTTATATGATGCATTTGCATAGGGCCTTTCATAGAACCAGCATTAGCCAAATCGAGCCCGATAGTGGTAGGCTGGTCAGTCATGGTTCTCTAAATTGAGCCTGGATTATTTATAACAACAACAACATAAAAGTTGAGGAAGAGGAGGGCGATGACGACCACGACTACAAATACTACTAATAATGATGATGTATAAAAGTTTTGGAGAAGATTAAGGCAAATGAATCGGCAGCTTGCAAAAACAAATCAAATTTAGAAGTTCGATATAAATCAAGCTTAAATCACCAAAAACATACTCTAAATTAATTTCAATTAATAAGGCCCAACACAATAAAAGCTTAAATTTATTTATACTATGTTGTACATTATACAAATAATGTGTTATTAAATTAAGTTTAGCTATTTTGGATTTGTTTAATTTTAGTTTGGGCTTGAGTCATTTTAGCAAGTTATAATTCACGTTTGATTCAAATTTGAACTTAGCTTGATTTAAAACGTAGAATTATTCAACTGATCAATTAGACTCATTTTTGACTTGGTTTTAAATTAAAGTTAGATTGAGTTCGATAGAGTCATAAACAAAACAAGCTTGATATTGCTCATTTATTACAAACTAGGCTTGATCGGACCCAAGCTCGATAAGCTCGGTTAAATTACATCCCTAGTTTCGCACCCAATTTATCTCCTTCACGTGCATCATGCACGTGCGTAGTACTAAGTAACCCTTTTAGCTATCCGGGGTCTAGGTCTTCCCCCTTTGTTACAGAGTGTGGCAAGGCGAGGTGGTATGTGAGTCTTTTGGGACGTTCCAATCTAGGCGAGGCAAAGGTGAGCAACTAGAGTCTCTCTATGTTTCTTCGTCTGATTGCTTAGAATTCTCGATTTGATCGTGAACTTCCGTAACTGCTTGATTTTTATTTGATCTCTTTGATATATGCCCTTTTGTTTTGAGTCTTTTTTGAAAAGATTTTTATATTTGCTGCTGTTTTGGTGCCACTCTGTGTTAGATCCGAATCCATCTTTAAAAAATCTGACATCTATCATCCTACTTGATCTAGCATCGATCCATGTCTGAATTACCAAAAAAAAGAAAAAAAAAACCCCATATTTTCTTTCTTTGTTTTCTTTCATGTATTAGGATAACAAGAAATATTTTCATGCATTTTATTGAAGTATTTTATTGATCTGGCTCGAACTCTGTAAACATTTCAACAAGCATTTCTTGTTGAAGGAGATATATGAAGAAATTGAATTTTGAGTTAGCATATGATTATGTGGACTGTAAAGTTCGATGAAAGTGTTATAAAGACAGAATTTCAGGATATTTAATTTTACATGGCATAGCAGTTCAAATGGTTATGTCGTATTTTTTCATTTATATGGAATGAGAATGTTAATTCCCATTATTAGGGCATTTGAACTTTCCTGAAGAATTCTTCAGTGGAAGAATAGAGTTCAGGCAAGTGGAGCATGTCTTGTTTAATAGAATCACTATTGTTATAGTCTTATAGAAACACTCCCAATGAATAATGGTTACAAAGAGTCGAGTTTCGAGCAAATAAAACTATTATTTTTCAGTTATTATCAGTTATCTCCTATTATAAGTTTATTGTTACTATGTTACAATAGCCATTGTTTTATTTCTAGAAAATCTATTCAATAGGTGATTGGGAAAATTATGTCCGATATTGTCATTCTAATAGTAAACTTTTTGGAGGGTGTTTATTAATTGGAGATATCACTGTTGCATACATTAGGAACAAGCTTTGAAGCATCCTAACGAAATTTTTAATCGGTTAATAGTGCATAAGGAGATTCTGCACTAAAATGGATGTATGGTGAGTGAAATTGACAAACTTCGTGAGGAAAGATAGGGGGAGTACATGCATTTGTGGAGATCCATTTTCCACATTTTAGTCACACATCTTCATCTCCAAGACCTTTTCCCTTGGTTGAAATTCATGAACATTTGTCATGACATGTCTCCCAACAATTCATAATGTTTTTAGGCATTTCCTCAGTGAAATTCACAATGTTTTATAATTGTTCTTACATCTTCTAGAAAGCTTATTATTTACTGTTTAGACAAGGCTTATGATTATTAGATGATGGATGGCTGATATTTTCACATTGTCTTGACCCATGATGAAATCCTTCTTATAAGTCCACGAGGACTTAAGCACACTTAACACAATCCAAGATTATTAGAGTGTTCAATTTCCATAAAATATTTACTTTGGTATTTTTTTGGGGTTACGGCCCACCCATGCTACTAGTGACTATGCTGCATTGAGGTGATATACATAACATGGTTGGGGATATTGTTATTTTTTTTTTAAAAAAAAATAGTGTTAACATGTTGTACTTACTATCAATGATTTATGTCTCAGTACTAGGCGCTGTGCCATTATCTTACTGATACAGTATGATATATACCCCTTTACACAACTATGGTTGACCCAACATTTTTATGATGAGTCAGCATGGGGGCGTACCATGTCCGTAATTCCATATATTGTTATTGGCATACTATCAGGTCATATAGTACGCTGGTGCAGTTTGGTCCTTAAAAATGCCAGTATGGTTTGGTACTTAAAATGCGTGGTACAGCTCAATACTTAAAATGCTGAAATGATTTGAAAAGTATGTGCTTAATTTTTTTTTTCTTTTCTTTTCTTTCTTTTTTTTTTTTTCCTGAGTGTCTGCTTATGTTTTTAATCTATTACGGTGAACCTTATTGCTAGTCTTTATTAACTACCTATTCACCTGCATATGTATGGCATATGTGTTATGCAGTCTCCCAGCCACAAGCATACCATAACTAGTTAGAACCTTGACCATGTCTCATGCTCATTAACATAATTTCTGAAGCATTTTCTATTAATGTAGGTTTGGTAATTAGTGATCTAGAATGTTGGTTGAAAGGTTATTTGGCATTAAATGTTTGGGAAAAGAGGCGCTTAGGTTTGCTAGACCTTTATGTGGTTGGTAATCAATAAAAGGATTTTGTAAATGAGCTAAATTTGATTCTAGATCCCTTACTTTTCCTTCTCCATCTAAAATGAATTCACTTGAATCCTTTGATGTATGTACTATAATCTGTTAAGAGTTGAGATGTCTCTAGCTTTTCCTAGTCTCTTCCAGAATGACTTCAAGATGTAAAATAAGCTATTAAGATATGACCTGGGATTTTTCTTGATCAGACTAGCTTTTTTGTGGTAGATATGGAATATTACAGTAAACTCGTCCAGGATGGTTATGATATTTCCTAGTGATTGGCTAAACTTGTATATATTGTTGCAACCTATAAATTGACTTGTAGATACAACTTCATCAGTGTGAATGTGTATTTAGTTTATTAGAAGCTTCCAAATGTACCTGAAGATACTGATAGAAGTTATGGCTGCTCTAATTGTATGTGCATCATAAAGTTATTATGAAGTACATATTTAGAAAGAAGCAATGTGCTGGTTTTTCTATGTTGGTAGTATCAATGGCTGTTCCATTGGAGGGAAGGTAAACCATTCAGTGAGTTGGCGTAGAGCCTAGAAATTGAATAGGATATTGTAGATCAACGGACATGAGTAATGTGTTCTTTTTGATATTGCTTAAGCAGATTCAAAATAAATTAGGAGCTTTAACTCGTCTTCTTTAGTGAGATATTGCAGAGACATGATTGACCAAGTCATCCTTCTTGCTGGAGGACCCTTAATGGTGTCATGAAGGTTGCATATCCACTTGGCATCTATCTCTTGAAGTTTTCATGCAGTCTGTGGTGTGAAGAGAATCAAGAGATGCATTCTCTGAGGTTTTCAAAACTGCCTATCATAGTTGGAATTTGACAAGCTTAGAAAAGATGAGGTGTTAAGTTGTTCTGGGATAGTTGAAATTAATGGATGTTGTGGAAACTTCAGTTAATTCTTTTGAAGGTTGATCTCTCATTATTATGAGGATATCTGGTCGAACTGGCCCAAAAATAGCATCTAGATTATGAATGTAATGGGCACTTGAGGATGGTAAAGTTGGCTTGCCATTGATGACTTTGCAATAGGTTTTGATCTAGAACAATCAATCCTTTTGTGGTTGTTGATCAAGGAAAGAATTTTACGTGCAACAATGTAGGTTAGATTTTTTATAATTGATGGCTCTTTTGTTGCCACAGGAGATGGTGGGTAAGTATACATAGTCATTTGGATCCTTTGGTGTTAATTGCTTGATTTCTTGGAGAATCTTGTACCTTGTTCCATAATCTCTAAAATTGTCTCCATAATTCAGTTGCTAGAGATTTTCATTTGGGGACATGATAGAGAATCTTGTACCTTGTTCCATAATCTCTAAAATTGTCTCCATAATTCAGTTGCTAGAGATTTTCATTTGGGGACATGATACCTAATTTCTCCTACTTTATAGTGGATGCATTAGAACCATGAAACCATCAAAAGCTAACCGGGGAAAAAAAAGAAAAAAAAAAAAAAAAGAAGAAAAGAAAAGAAAAGAAAAGAAAAGAAAAAAGAAAAAAAACAAACTAACTTTTAGAACTTGGGAAAAACAAAAAAATTATGTCAATATTTTATCCTAGATTTCTGTATAAATGAGGGTCTTTCTTGGAGAAAATGACTACAAATAAAAGGATTTTTGCTAAACCTAATGGAGAAGATGCTACTTCTGGAGTACAAAATCAACAGTAATACTGGAGTACATGAAAGTGCTGGCAAGTGGCAAAATGGATTTCTAGGCCTGCTCAACAATGGGAAAATACAACTCATCAATATGTATGGGAAACATAGAATAAGTCTTTTTTGACAATGTTATTGAGAGAGAATATGTAACCGAAGACAATATTTCTGAGCGGCAAGACAATGTTCTAGAAAACAACTAGATCTTTTATGATGCACTTTTGTAAGTTATTTTAAAAGGCCACAAAAATTAATACTAAGATATTTAGAAAAAGGATCAAAGGCATAAAATCTAGCAACCATTATTTTAGACTATTCTACTGTTCCATTAATAAATGTAATCTATGCTAATCGTACTTCAAAAAGTATATATTTAATATATATATTTGTTCACTGTGAATATTTATTATAAGGATACTGGGAGATGGCCAAGCTTATGCAAAAGGTGCTACTTCTGATATATAGAGTTTTTCAGTGTTAGCAAGAGATGAAATGGACACTCTAGGGCCTGCTATGCTGCAAGTGGATGTGATTCATGTGTCTATGTAGAAACATTTTAACAGATCTAAACATGGATCACTGGGGTAGGACGATATCAAGCCATAACAGCAGGATGATGTTTCAAAAATTCAACTTGATTTTTCATGTGGATACTTTTGTAAGATATTCCAAGTTCCTCTGTTATACATGTCGACTTGTAATTTGATAGAGAGCGATCAAACATGGAAAACAACTAGTAAGGAGATTTATCTTCTAGTCTAGGCTGTCTTAAGCACAGTGCACCTTTCAGGGATAAAAGATTAGTCTAGTCTTTATCTCTACCATTTTAGCTTCATCAATGTTTATCCATACGATTGGTTGACTGCTTTTGGCTCATGGAAAACATGCTTGCTGTTTCCTGTTGTTTGAACCAGTAACTAGATGGAAGAAATTCAGCACATTGGTAGATGAAGAATTTCCTTTGAACCAGCCATTGGCTAGGACTAACAACTTTTTGGCAAAATTGAAATATTAGTTATCATGAGTTAGGAGTTAAGAATAGCACCAAATGGTAGGAGTTCAAATGTAATTAGATGTCTTACTGAAGCACCCTTACAAGTTTGTGTCTGAAGTAAATGATAGTTATGTTTAGTGACCTTCTGCATTCTACTCTGCAGAGGTCCTTCAAACACCAATAGCATAAAATGCATGAATAGAAGTTATCGGATGAAGAAGTTTGGGAAATTGCGTCAAAGTTTCCTTGATCCTAGAGTGGATTTACTTTTTCCCTGTAACTAAATTTGCTTCAACATCAAGATAGTCAAAGTTGGAGTGTTTTTTCACGCTAAAGGTGAACCATGAGGCCATTGCTGAACTCTGAGTCAAATTCTCCAGGATAATGGGTGCTGTGATTCTCTTTCCCAAACAAAAATATGGATTTAAGTTAGCTGGAAGAGTGGTGGACTGGCTGATAAGGGACCCTGCATTCGGTAGCATGGAGCCATCATAGGTGATGCTCTAGAGTGCCATAAGTGTATTTGAATGTCATCACTACAACAATTTCAAGAAAGGAAATCAATTGGCTGATTGGGCTTTGAAAGGGAAGATACTGTTCATGGAGGACTCTGGCTTGAGAAACGTTCAAAGATTGGTTGGACAGTCTTGAGGCTTTTGTAAATCCACCATTGCTCAAAGAAAAGAAGGCTCTACTTTCAATCTTGTATCTGCATAGAGAGTATATTGCCACCATTCACCTCCTTGAATAATGAGATTTATGCTATAGTGAATGAGATGTCCATGTTGGAGATAAGCTGATGAACCATATGGACAGAGGAGTTCATCTCCAAAAATTGCAGTACATTTCTGGATGGTGGGAGTGGGACCCAGATTTTCTTTGTTTTCATACTTATTCCTCATATGTTTGGATCAGCGTCCATGGAGTCTTGTTGAGTTGCCAAAGTGGTGGATATATTTAACGAGTGCTGGTTGTTGTTCTTCTTTGGCATTTATTGGTAATTATATATAACTAATGGCTAACTTTCACACGCTGCCACATTTCACATGTGAAGAGCGGACGCTAATCTGAATTTACACAAGAAAGAAAAAAAAACCAAGGTGCTGAATTCGTTCCTTTTTTTTTTTTTTTTGCCTGTCAAGAATGTATGTGATTCTTATCTCAGATGATATAAAAAATTCTGAACATGGAAAGTTATTTATTAAAAAAGAGTTAGCAAATTAGAAAAATATTTTGTCGAAGAAGCCTTATGATTTCGAGACTTCATTGGGAACAATTACTTGATTTATGCTCACCCGATTGGAACTGGTTTGGAATTGCTGCATCCGTTTGCACTATATTTCAAAAATTAACCTGCATGTATTGTTACTTTTTGCATCTCTTTAGAAAACCTGCAAGACATGTTATGTACATAGCATGTCTTCCTACTGATATTTATCTGATTAGCTGTTATTTTGTTTGTGCTATTTTGCAGATGATTGACGATCAGGACTTGGGATTCTTTGCCAATTTCCTTGGCATATTTATATTTATTTTGGTAATTGCTTATCATTATGTCATGGCTGACCCAAAATATGAAGGAAATTAATACTAAACTGTTGATGCTTTGCAAACAAGGAGACTAGAACTTTCATTGACCAACATGGAGACATTTGCTATTTAGTGTTACAAGGGAAACTCAGATCACCAATTTGATGATGGTTTTGTCGTGAGGAACTATTAGCTTTCATTCCAACAAAATGAATTGCTGCACTCTCTGCTTTTTCCTGCTTTATATGAAAAGCTCATAATATCTTGTTAGCAGTCCCTTCTAATCAAAATCATTTGCCTGCTTTAGTATGGATACATCTCCATGTTAACTATTGCAACTTGGATTTTGAAGGGCTTGTTTGGTACCATTGTTTTGTGTTTTTGCTTTTCTCTGAATCAGTGAAATTCCACATAAAGATTGTACGTTATAGACGGTGCTTGCACATAGCCGAGGCTGTTCCTTCTATTTTTTTTATTTTTTTTATTTTTCGCGTTTTTGAAAATCAACAAATCTCTGTTTTTGAAGCTCAAAAGATGTTGCAAACAATTTCCTGCTATCAGCATGACCTAAGTATGGTCATTCGGTGAATCCCTAGAAGGACAAAAGGTTCATTAAGGGGGCTCTTGTGGAAATTAGTATTTTTGAGTTCGTTCTCATTTAAAACCCTGTTATCTCAGTTTGGATCCTTGTTTCAATTCGGGAAATCATACACCATCCGTCTATTTGCAAAATGGCAGGTGATGGAGCAGGGGATGCCTGTTCTGCAATGGATGATGGGTGAATCAGTTAGTTCACTAGCGGTGCAAGGGGAGCACCAAACATGGCTTGATTGACTTTGTGCCTGAACCAGCCTAGCCCAATTTATAAGCTTGCGACGAATAAGATGGGTTTGGTCTCAGCCATGTTGAGGTTGTGCAACTCCAAGAGCTTTTTAATTTCCACCTTGTGTGTTCTTGGTTTAAAAGATTGAGATCGTTCCTCTGCAAGTTTGGTGACCCAACGTCAGATTTAGCTGGAAGGAGTTGTACAAAAGACAAGCCATGACCCATGCAAATCACTACCAAGTGATGGAGACTCGGTGAATTCGCCTCATTTGCCAATCAATGGATCCTCTTCTTTCCGTTCCAGGAGCACTGCAAACGAAGTTTATGGCAGTCAAATATGTAGCAGCCTACGTGATTTTTGTCCCCTTATAATTATGTCAGGAAACCTAAGCTCTCCAATGACCCTTTTTATTTTGTTACATCACCAGTGATTTTTCACTTGGGGCACGTTGTAATTTTCTTTTGCTTTGTGATCATACGGGACATGTCAATACCACGATGGTTAGAGTCGTCCATCCATACGTTCATTCCAAGGACTATTTAAGCTTCAACTTACTCGCAGAGATGGGCGTCCCAATGTGACCAACATATGATACTCTTTCTAGGTCAGCCCAACCATCGGGAAGTGCTGGAGAAAAAAAAGCCTGGGTAGAATTTGTAGGCCTACAAAGGTTGGCCACAAAAGGAGCGAGCATCCCTTGTAAAAAGCCAAGCAAAGAACGCTAATTTATAAGGATGCATTTGGTTCACGATTGGAATCAGAATTCCACAATGTGTTTGGTTCGAGAATGGAATTAGAATAAATTTTGGAATGAACGAAGAGTTGGGATTGGATTTTGAGAGATTAGGATTTTTTATTTTTTTTGAAATCAGAATGATAATGAGATTCTTTCTAACTAAATAGTTAGGATGGAAGTAACTCAACGCTCCCCAATCAAATATACCCAATTCCACCAATGGTGCCCGTTAACTCCTTTTTCTTTTTGTCATGGAGGAGCAGCACTTTGTGAAGTAAAGCAAAAATTAAAACTCAACTCATGTAGTTAATGTTCAGCCTTTTTATTTCACATTTCCATTATATACCTATCCATTTTGTATGTTTATTTATGGAAGTGAAAATTATTTATCCGATCTTCCCCTCTACAGGACAACACTAGATAGGGGTTCTTAATTGTCTGATCTTTTGTTTCATGCAAACAAGTGCCACACAAGGGTACGGTTAAACTAATGTTAGTGCACTAATCTATTTCTTGAAGTCTCTCTTGTCATCTTTGCATATCCAAACCTATATTTCAAGAAGCACTTAAACATTTTCGTTTATCTCACAACTACAGAGAAGGCAATCAAACAGCGACAAGCTTGCCAATTATGATTAGTTATCCAAATAGGCGTTTGTGGAATTATGGGCTAACCCCTTTTCTTTAACTTTTGTTAAAGCTGGTTATGAAGTTCCTCATAAGTTTGGCACTTGTTAACAGCACACTTAACATTCACTAATCAAATTAGTCCCAAAAACATTCATAGCAAAAGTGGGCGGATCTAGTTAGATAAGACATCTTGAGTGTAACTTCTAGCTTTATCCAGCATAACCTACAATCAATTATAACCATTCTTGGATTTTATTCTATTTTAGACGTAGATAGGACCACCTATGGTTTACGGCTTACAACAAATCCATAGTTGTTAATGTCTAGTTTTGCCAAAAAAATTTGAGTTTGGGCCAAAGCATTAGTTGGTTCCTGCTTATTGAAATGTATCTAGGAAGATGAAAAAAGAATAATTTGGTCTCATGCTATGTGGAATTGTCGTGTAAAATAGGAAGATAGAAATTACACAAAATAATAATATAAATTTTCCTTTTTTCTACATCACCACATGATTTATTGAATAAATACTTTTTTAGAAAAATGTTACCAAACATTTATTTTTCTAGAAATGCATTTTAGTTTTAAATGCCTGAAAGAACTTTTATGCAAGCGAAAACAATATCAAGGAGTGGGACTTTGATAAACTAAATTTAGAGCAAAGGAGCTTGGGCTTTGTGTCTGAATGATCGTTTAAATCATTCTCGGACAATCAATTTAATCTAAAAATCCCGTTTATGGAATTTTGGACGTTCATCAAGAAGAGTGCCCCTAATATTCTAAATGATATATCAACACCTAATTGAAAGTCAACTTGCTATAAAAGAACCAAACAATCTAAATTTTCTACAGCAGTTGATATCCATGAATTTGCGACTTATTAAAGATTATTTGACTTATTTAACAAAAAAAAAATCATGCACATTTTCTGTAATCCGAAAGCCTTCTCGTCTAGTGTTGGTTCTCTTCCATTTGATTCTCTCATGTAAAGTTTAATATGTTTTGTTTCTGTGCAGGATTTTAAAGGCTTTTAAGCCAGTTTCAAGGCAATCCCATAATGCTGTTTGACAACAAATCTTACGAAATAGTTATTTAATTATACCATGAACTGGGGCTTGCGTAGTAATCATAGCCCTCGGCCTAGCAACCAGGATTTTGATTTTGGATAATGAATTCCTAAACACTGAGACCTGAAAACCTGCCCATCTCTCTCTCTCTCTCTCTCTCCATCAACATTGCTATAAAATTACCTATTGGATCACGACACTCTAATTGAATTGAATACATCTTTTCGTGGCGTTTTTATAGTATGCATGGTCTGCCAGAAAAAATGAAGAAATATTTTATGGAACACATAGAAAATCTAGAATACAAGATAAAATTCAAGAACAGGTTATAAACAATCAATATATCTTAAAATCTTTAAGCAGCCATCTGGTGATCCGCACTATATATCCTGCAAGAGAAGAATCGATCATGGACAAGTCTTCCTCTCCTCCTCTTGATGCATGCCTTCTCAATGGGATGAGTTCCACCCTTAGAGCACAGAGATCTTAATATCCTAAGATTTTTCTATAAGCTGTATTTATAGGAGTGGAGCGAGGACTTAGTCCAATTAGAAAATCCTAATGGGTCTATCCATCACAAAGTCCATTAGTCGGATCAGGCCTACACCAATATTTGCTATATCATATGACTAAGACAATAAGATCCAAACAATATGATCAGAGATTATTTTGGGCTCCTTAACCATTCATTCGGACGACAACTTAGCCCGTAATTTATAACAAATTCAAAATCAAAATCAGTCTATAATCAATGAAAGCCCATCTTATGAGAATTTCTAACATTCTCCCACTTGGATAATAATAATTTAGATCATTATTTATTTATTTTTTTAAAAAAATATTTTAAATATAATATATATAGTTCAAAATGACTCTCAAGCTAAGTACATCTTATGTGGCTATATATGCAAATATTCTGAATGAATAACATCTTTAGTCAAAAATCCGGTCTGCTAAAATCACTAACATTGAATCACAGTAGTCTCAATACCATTTATTAATATAAGATCTCTCCATGGTTACAAATATTAGTAATCTTATCGACATGGATTCTAGTGATATAGTGCGTGTAATATGAACTTTATACTCATGTGATTTAAACATACAAAGTCCATCATCAGTCCACCTTTTGATTTCCAATGAAACTTCTTTATGCTTTTCAATGAAAGCTATAATAAGCTTATGTCATCATAAGCAACACTTTTATGCTTAAGTGAAAATTTTATGTTTAAGACTTTAATATAAAAAATATTTACAAATAACCATATGTGCACAAAATATAAATATCATATTTTATTAAAAATAAAAAAGTACTACATCCGTATGTTGTTTAATAAAAAATAATACTTCCACTAACCAATTACATCAAATGATTGCAATAAACCCATGTTTTCAAAATATTTTCTAAATACAGTAAATCTAAATCCTTTGGTTAATGGATCTACTAGCATTGCATCAGTCTCTATATGCTCGATGATAATATCTTTCTTTTTAATCAAATCTCTGACTGCAAGATATTTTATTTTAATATATTTTAAGGCACTGGAATTCTTATTATTTTTTGAAAAGAATACTGCTATACTATTATCATAATATATTTTAAGTGGTTTAGAGATGGAATTTACAATCATAAGCCCTAAAATAAAATTCTTCAACCAAACAACATGAGTTGTAGCTCTATAACAAGCTATAAACTCTGTCTGCTTGATAGATGATGCCACAATAGTTTGTTTTGAGCTTTTCTAAAAAACAATCCCTCCAGCCATTATAAAAATATAACCAGAAGTGGATTTCATATTATCCACATAATTGGTGAAGTCGAAGTCACAATATCCAATCACATCAAGGCAATCAGTCATTCTATAAGTGAGCATAAAATCTTTGGTTTTCTACAAATATCTCTTAACCTTTTTAGCTATTTTCCAATGCTCTATGCCTGAATTTGACATATATTTACCAAGCACACTAACAGCATATACAATATTCGGTCTGGTGCAAACTTGTACATACATCAAGCTACCCATGGTACTAGAATAAGGCACATTTTTCATAGATTTTCTTTCTATATCATTCTTTGGACACTGATCTTTACTGAATTTATCTTCCTTAACTACAGGTATGTCTTTAGGTTTGTAGTCATGCATACCAAATCTTCTTAAAATACGATCAATATAAATCCTTTGAGACAATCCTAACAAACCATGGCCTTTATCTCTATGAATCTCAATACCAAGTACAAAAGCAGCTTTTTCAAGATCCTTCATATCAAAAGTCCTGGATAATAAATATTTAGTCTCATACAATATAGCTATATTATTATTGGCAAGCAAAATATTATCCATGTATAAAATAAGAAAGATGAATTTACTCCCACTATCTTAAGATATATGCATTAATCTACTTTATTTTCTGCAAAATCAAGATAATTCATAATATTATCAAACTTAAGATACCATTACCATGATGCTTGCTTAAGATCATAAATGGATTTCTTAAGTCTACATACCATATGCGCCTTTTTAGTTTCAATAAAATCTTCTGGCTGAATCATATAAATTTTTTTTATTAAGATCACCATTCAGAAAGGCTATTTTAATATATATGATGAAGCTCAAGATCAAAATGGGCTACCAGTGTCATAATTATTCTGAAGGAATCTTTGTAAGAGATGGAAAAAAATATTTTATGGTAATCTATGCCTTCTTTCTGCGTAAATCCTTTTGCAGCCAGTCAGACTTTAAAGTGCTCAATATTTTCATTAGAATTTCTTTTGGTTTTAAATACCATTTATACTTTATGAGTTTAAACCCTTCAAGTAATTCTATAAGCTCACATACTTCATTATTATTCATGGACTACATCTCATCATGCATAGCTTCAATCCACTTATTTGATTGGGAACATGCAATAGCCTGATCATAAGAGACTGAATCAATCATATGACTAATGTCATAATCATTTTCATCCAAATAAACCACATAGTCATTTGGAATAGCAGATCTCCTTTCTCTAAGTAATTTTCTTATTGGTATATCATTAATTGGCTGTGGAGGTGCTGTGATCGACTGAATTATCTACTATTGTTTAACTATTTTTTCAATAGAATGAAATATTATTTTCTCTTGAACAATAGGTATAGAAACAATAGCCTATCTTTTTTTAATATATCATTTTCAGTATGAGAACATCTGTCATCATCCATATCTATTTTCAAAAATCTGGCATGGATAAACTCAACAATCTTTGTACCTCTATTAGGGCAGTAGAATCTGTATCCTTTAGAGTTATCTAGATAGCCAATGAAATAACAACGAGTGGTTCTAGGCCTAGATTTATTTTATAATAGATTATAAATTTTAACCTCAGTAGGACAACCCCAAATATGAAAATGATTAATGCTGAACTTCCTACCTACCCATAATTCAAAAGATATCTTTGGCACTACTTTAATGAGAACTCTATTTAAGATATAGATGGTAGTTTTTAAAGTCTCACCCCAGAGATATGCAGGTAAATTGCATCCGCTCATCATGCTTCTAACTGTATTCTTAAGAGTGTAGTTATATCTTTCAGCTACACCATTTTATTCAAAAATTTCAGGCATGGTGTATTGGGCAACTATCCCACATTCCTGTAAGAATCTGACAAATAATCCTATTTACTGGTTGGATTCACCATATCAATCATAATATTCTCCACCACGATCAGATCTTACTATTTTGATTATTTTCTCACGCTATTTTTTAACTTCAGTCTTGAAGATTTTAAATTTATCAAGTAATTCTAATTTTTTTTAAAAGATAGATATATCCAAAGTAAGAAAAGTCATCAATAAAGGTAATAAAATATTTACTATCATAAATAATAGGTTTCAAAGGTCCACTAATATCTGTATGAATGAGTTCTAAAAGATTATTGCTATGTTTTGACTCTTTTTTTTGGTTTTTATAAATTTATCCCAAATACAGTCAACACAGGTATGAAGGTCACTAAATTTAAGAGAAGAAAAAATTCTATTATCAATTAGCCTTTGAATTCTTTCTTTAAAGTTATGATCTAATCATTTATGCCATAACATAAAAGATTTATCTTTAGTTAATCATCTTTTAGGGATAATAGCATCAACATGCATAGAAGAAAAATTATTTCTACTGATAACATTAAAATGATATAATCCATCAGATAAAAGATCTCCACCAATAAATTTAGAGTCAAAAAATAGTTTAAATTTTTTATGACTAAAAATAAATTTGAAATCACTAGAATCAAGTTTAGAAAGAGAAATCAAATTCTGTCTCATGGATGGTACATAAACACTATTTTCTAAGATAAGTATAAAATCAGACTCTAATTCTAGCATAATATCTTCAATAAAATCAACTTGAACTCTTTCTCCATTTCCTACGAAAAGATTTACTTAATTCTCAGTTGCCTTCTGCTTGTTTATGAATCCCTGTAAACAATTAGTAATATGAATAGATGCCCCACTATCTAATCACCAAGAATATAATGGAACATCTATCAAACTGGATTCAAAATAAATAAAGATTAATGAGTTACCTCCTTGCTGATTCTTCTTTTATAGCCAATTTTTGTATTTGAAACATTTAGCTTTCTTATGACCTTTCTTCTTACAAAAGAAGCATTTGAAAGTTTTTTTAATAGCGGCTTGAGGACCTCCAGAATTTTGATTTCCACTCTTAGGATTATGAGATTGACCATTTCTTTTAGGACCATTTTTTTTCTTCTTTTTATAATTGGAACTCTTAGGATGTAGCTGACATACTATATTAGCACTCTCACTCTTTTTTCTAAGATGTTTTTCTTCCTTTTGAGCACACACTAAAATAAGTTTATTCACACTCCATTTAACCCTCTATGCATTATAAGTTGTTTTAAGCTGATTAAATTATGCAGGAAGAGAATTAAGGATTTGATGAACAATGAAGGCTATTGGGATAGATATATCTAAGCTGTTAAGTTTGGATGCAATGCTCTCCAATCTCATGATGTGAGCTCTAACTTCATAAATACCATCATATCTCATGTTAACTAACTTTTCCATCAGCTCTCCAGCCTCAGCTTTATCAGATTCTACATACCTCTTACTTACGGCATCAAAGAATTGTTTAGCATTTTCATTATCAGGTATAATATCCAAAATAGAATTAGATATGGATCTCTTCATAATCATTAAGCTCAACTTATTTGTTTTCTCCCACTTTTCATAGGTAGCTTCATATTCTATAGTACTCTGATCAGTTATCTGAGATGGAGGATTATCACATAAAGCAATATCCAAATCCATCAAACGCAGTGCCAATTCAATATCACCTTTCCATCTTTTATAATTTATTTCAGTCAGAGTTTTAATTAGAGCAGTGGTGTTATTTATTACAAATGTGCTAACTACAAAACAAACTTAATGTAGTTAAATAATGAATAAATTATAGGCAATCAACATGCTTAAGAAACTTTATAAGCATTATTTTAATAAGAACCTTTGGTGCAATGCCATGAACTTTCTTCGGAAAGAAAGTAACCCACATAAGGTTTCTCTCATACGTCTAGTGAAAAATACCTGTAAGATATCATTAGCTTTCGGAGATTCATCTACTTTGATAAAATGAATCCCTAGACCATGTACACTTACAAATCATAAAAATATTTTTACTTCAAAATTATAACATACAATGAGCTCCTTTTGGGGAGATTATTATATGCTATAATTTCATGATGCTTTTAATCCCTTCTTAAATAATATACAGAAGAATCTTGTAAACACCATTAAATAGACTACTTTGATGAACATCGTCTAATACAATTTATAAATATTCAATTTAGGAATCAACCAACATGCCTATCAATTTTAATATAACTTAATGCACCCATAGTAAATAAATTTATCAAAAGAGATTGATATATTTTAATTCTCTGAAATACCTGATAGAGAGATCCTATAAATTTCAATGAATGAGTCACTTTGGTGGTTACCAAACATTAAAACCCACATCCCCTTAAATTAGAGATTATAACAAAAAATTATATATATATTTGAACTAAAATTAAATAACATATCTTGTAGGGACTAAAATGCAAAATTGCATACATAAGTTAAAACTATAACTGGGTTTAGATTTCGGATTGAAATCCAAAATCCATTAACCCTTTAAGGAGATTTTCTTCCTCCTGATGAGGGGGGGATTCCACCCCTTTCCTCGTCGATTCCTCGCCGACGGCCGACGAGATGGTTGAAGCCATTAGTTGTCGGTCTCTCATGGCCGCCCACCATCGATCGTCGGTTGCCTATAGACTTTTTTTTTGAATAATTTATTAGTGCCGAACACCCCTCTATTTGCCACCGATGGGATCAACCATCGGCTGATCATCGGCTAGCAACCATAATTTTGGAAAAGGAGGGCATAGGACCGCCGGCCCTAAATCAAATCTTTTTTTTGTTGATTGATTACGATCTAAATTTTTTTGATTCTAATCTTCTACAAAATCCTATGCTTTGATACCAATTATCAAAAAAATTAAAGAAATATTTTATGGATCACATATAAAAGATCTAGAACACAAGATAAAATTCAAGAACAGATTATAAACAATCAACATACCTTGAAATATTTGAACAGCCATATGATGATCTGCATTGTATATCCTGTAAGAGAAGAATCGACCATGGACAGGTCTTTCTCTCTTTCTCCTCTTGATGCATGCCTTCTCAATGGAATGAGTTCCACCCTTAGAGCGTAGAGATCTTAATATCCTAGGATTTCTCTATAGACTGTATTTATAGAAGTAGAGTGGAGATCTAGTTCAATTAAAAAATTTTAATAGATCCATCTATCATATAGTCCATTAGTCAGATCAGGCTTATACCAATATCTGCTATATCACATGATTAAGATAATAAAATTCAAACAATATGATTACAAATTATTTTGGGCTCCTTAACCATTCATTCAAATGACAACTTAGCCCATATTTCATAATAAATTCTGTTGTCGCAGAATCTGGTTGACGCTGAGATAAGCTGGAGTGGAGGAGGACGAGGTCGCCGTCAGTGATCTGCAAAATAAAGTCCCGATCGAGGTCGATGGTGGTGACTTCGGTGGGACCCTCCGACGATTAAGTCAGCTCTTCTGACCAACAAAAATAGAGTGCTCAGGAAAGAGAAGTGAGCTTAGAACCTGGAGCAAATGTATCTAGAAAATCTTTTTTTATAGGCGGAGCTCATAGCGGATTAATGGTGACAGCCGCAGTTGCCTGATAGCGGATTGCTCGAGGTCTGATGGAGTCAGTCATGGAGGAAGGCACCATCTGCAATAGATTGATGGTGATAGCCATCGCTGTCTAATAGCGGATTGCTGTCGTCTACAGCGGATTGATAGTGACGACCGCAGTCGTTCGATACTGAGTCACTTGGAGCCGCATGGAGGGTTGAAGAGCTTTGACGTACACCCATTCCAGAGGAGTTCAAACTTGCAAAGAAAATACGGCTAGAGAGGATCATCTGGAAGGAGCGCTAGTTGAAGGAGTTCGAAAGAAATTCGACTCTCATAGGCATCCGACTAGAGGAGGAATCCAAGAGTCCGGCTTTCGTAGAAGTCCGACCGAAGGAGAAGTTTGGTTCTTGAAGAGTTCGACAGAAATTCGACCATTGGGAAAGTTCGACTGAAGCTCGACCGTTGAGAAGTTCGGTCGACTGATGGGGTTCAGTTGGGACTCGATCACTGAGAAGTTTGGCTGGTTGAAGGGGTTCGACTGGGCTCGACCACTGGAGAGTTCGATCGATTGAAGGAGTTCGGCTAAGGCTCATCCGCTGGAGCTCTTTCATGACCGTCGATTGCATTAGGCTGATCATCAGACTGGACTTCGACAGAAGTGGGGTTTATCCCCAATAATAGTCCTTCCCACTTCCGAGTTTGAAACTCGAAGAAAGGGAATGCAGAAGAGGCGACTGCCGAAGTCCTCTTTAGGGCTCTACACTAGTTCAGATTGAAGCTCGGAGGAGATCTCATCTCCAGCCAAGGTTGAAGTTGAGGCTCGGGAAGATCTTATCTCCTACGATTGAGGTTATAGCTCGGAGGAGATCTCATCTCCAGCCAAGGTTGAAGTTGAAGTTGAGGCTCGGAGAGATCTTATCTCCTGTGATCGAGGTTGAAGCTCGGAGAAGATCTTATCTTCTGCAGTCGGAATTGGCCCGATCGCTCGGAAGAGATCTTGTCTTTAGTCGAGGTTGAAGCTCAGGGGAGATCTTATCTCCTACAGCCGAGGTTGAAGCTCGGAGGACATCTTATCTCCTGCAGTCGAGTTGAAGGTTGAGCTCCTCGGGGGAGATCTTATCTTCTACAGTCGAGATTAAAGGTTGAGCTTCTTGGGGGAGATCTTATCTCTTACAGTCGAGATTTGTCTGGATGCTCGGGAGAGATCTTATCTCTAGTCGAGGTTGAAGCTCGAGGGAGATCTTATCTCCTGTAGCCGAGGTTGAAGCTCAGGAAAGATCTTATCTTCCTTGTAGTCGAGGTTGGCTCGGAGGAGATCTTATCTCCTATAGACGAGGTTGAAGCTCGGAAGAGATCTTATCTCCTACAGTCGAGATTGGAGGTTGAGCTCCTCGGAGGAGATCTTATCTCTTACAGTTGAGGTTGGAGGTTGAGCTCCTTGGAGGAGATCTTATCTCCTACAGTCGAGGTTGGAGGTTGAGCTCCTTGGGAGAGATCTTATCTCCCTGCAGTCGAGGTTGAAGTTTGGGAGAGATCTTATCTTCTACAGTCGAGGTTGAAGCTCGAAGGAGGTCTTATCTTCTGTAGTCGAGGTTAGCTCGAAGGAGATCTTATCTCCTGCAGTCAAGATTCAAGGTTAAGCTCCTCGGGGGAGATCTTATCTCCCACAGCCGAGGTTGGCCCGGTTGCTTGGGAGAGATCTTATCTCTAGCCGAGGTTGGTCTGGTTGCTCGAAAGAGATCTTATCTCTTACAGCCGAGGTTAAAGCTCGGGAGAGATCTATCTCCTATAGTCGAGGTTGGCTCAAAAAAGATCTTATCTCCTACAGCCGAGGTTGAAGGTTGAGCTCCTTGAGGGAGATCTTATCTCCTGCAGTCAAGGTTAAAGGTTGAGCTCCTTGGAGAAGATCTTATCTCCTGCAGCCAAGGTTGAAGGTTGAGCTCCTCAGGAAAGATCTTATCTCTTGCGGTCGAGGTTGGTCCGATCGCTTGAGAGAGATCTTATCTCTCTAGCCGAGGTTGACTCGGATGCTTGGAGGAGATCTTATCTCCTGCAGCCGAGGTTGGCTCGGGGGAGATCTTATCTCCTGCAGTCAAGGTTGGCTCGGGGGAGATCTTATCTCCTACAGTCGAGATTGAAGCTCAAGGGAGATCTTATCTCCTACAGTCGAGATTGAAGGTTGAGCTCCTCGAAAGGGATCTTATCTCCTATAGCCGAGGTTAAAGGTTGAGCTCCTCGGAGGAGATCTTATCTCCTGCAGCCAAGATTGAAGGTTGAGCTCCTCAGGGAGATCTTATCTCCTATAGCCGAGGTTGGCCCGATCGCTTGAAAGAGATCTTATCTCTAGTCGAGGTTGACTCAGATGCTCGGAGGAGATCTTATCTCCTACAGCCGAGGTTGGCTCGGGAGAGATTTTATCTCTTGCAGCCGAGGTTGAAGCTCGGGGGAGATCTTATCTCCTACAGTCAAGGTTGAAGGTTGAGCTCCTCGAGGAAGATCTTATCTCCTATAGTCGAGGTTGGCCCGATCACTCGGGAGAGATCTTATCACTTGCAGTCGAGGTTGGCCCGATCGCTCGGGAGAGATCTTATCTCTAGTCGAGGTTGATTCGAGCGTTCGGAGGAGATCTTATCTCCTATAGTCGAGGTTGACCCGGGCGCTCAGGAAAGATCTTATCTCCTGCAACCAAGGTTGAAGCTCGGAGGAGATCTTATCTCCTGCAGTCGAGGTTGAAGCTCGGGAAAGATCTTATCTCCTGTAGTCGAGGTTAAAGGTTGAGCTCCTTGGGGGAGATCTTATCTCTTGCAGTCGAGGTTGGCCCAGTCGCTCGGAAGAGATCTTATCTCTAATCGAGGTTAATTCGGATGCTCGGAAGAGATCTTATCTCCTGTAGCCGAGGTTGGCTTGGTTGCTCGGAAGAGATCTTATCTCTAACCGAGGTTGACTCGGGCGCTTGGGGGAGATCTTATCTCCTGCAGCCGAGGTTGGCTTGGATGCTCAGAGGAGATCTTATCTCCTGCAGTCGATGTTGGCTTGGGGGAGATCTTATCTCTTGCAGCCAAGGTTAAAGCTCGAGGAAGATCTTATCTTCTGCAGTCGAGGTTGAAGCTCGAGGGAGATCTTATCTCCTGCAGTCGAGGTTAAATGTTGAGCTCCTTTGGGGGACATCTTATCTCCTACAGCCAAGGTTGGCCCGATAGCTCGAGAGAGATCTTATCTCTAGCCGAGATTGATTCGAACGCTCGGAAGAGATTTTATCTTCTGCAGCCGAGGTTGGCTCGGGGAAGATCTTATCTCCTGCAGCCGAAATTGACTCGGGAGCTCGGGGGAGATCTTATCTCCTACAGTCGAGGTTGGCTTGAGGGAGATCTTATCTCTTGTAATCGAGGTTAAAGCTCGGAGAAGATCTTATCTCCTATGGCTGAGGTTGACTCGGGGGAGATCTTATCTCCTACGGTCAAGGTTGAAGCTCGGAGGAGATCTTATCTCCTGCAGTCGAGGTTGAAGGTTGAGCTCTTCGGGAGAGATCTTATCTCCTGCAGTCGAGGTTAAAGGTTGAGCTCCTCGGGAGAGATCTTATCTCCTGCAGTCAAGATTGAAGCTCGAAGGAGATCTTATCTCCTGCAGTCGAGATTGAAGAAGATCTTATCCCCTTGGCAAAGACCTCGAAGCTCGGTCTTCGACTTTGCTCAGTTAGGATGAGGTTCTCCTCCTATTTCCAACACGGTCACTTTCGATCATTTTTTTTCTGTCATCACATAGTTTTTGTACTAGAAAATAATAATGCTGAAATAAAGAAGTTTTAGTTAAGGTAGATTACTAGTAATACATCCTCAGATTTTCTGAGTTCCAAGGTCGTGGAAGCATTATCCCTTCGAGCTTCTTCAGATGATAAGTTTCGGATCGGATGACCTCCACCACTTCATACGGGCCTTCCTAATTTGGGACGAGCTTCTCCTAGCTCTGAGGTTGAGAGATGGTGACTCGTCGGAGCACCAAGTCTCCCACCCTGAATGTCTTACTTCTAACTCTGGAGTTATAGTACCGGGCCACCTTCTGTCTGTAGGCTGCCATTTGGATATGGGTTTCCTTCTTTTTTTCTTCCAGTAGGTCAAGATTAACTCTGAGGTTCTGTAGGTTGTGCTACTCGTTGGAGGCCACGACTCATGCTGACAGGTGCTTAAGTTCAATCGGGATGACTGCCTCCATGCCAAAGGCCAAGGCAAATGGTGTTTTCTCGGTCGGCAACCTTTGTGTAGTTCGATACTCCCAAAGGACGTGGTAGAGTTCGTCCACCCAGGCCTCCTTTGCTCTATCGAGCCTTGTCTTGATGTCTTGCAGTAGAGTCCAGTTGGTCACTTCAGCTTTCCCATTGGCCTGTGGCTGAGCCATCGATGTGAAGTGGTGGGAGATGTTTAGGTTTTCACAAAACTCGATGAACCTCACCCCAGCGAACTGCTGCCCATTATCGGTTATGAGGATTTAGGGCAAACCAAACCGACAGACTATCGACTTTCAGATGAAGTTTTGTACCTTGGCCTCGGTAATCTTCGCTAGTGATTCAGCTTCGATCCACTTGGTGAAATAGTCAATCACGACTAGGAGGAACTTTCACTGTCCGGACACCATCAAAAAAGGATCAAGTATGTCCATTCCTCATTGCGCAAATGGCCAAGGTGCACTTAGCGGAGTAAGCTCGGAGGCCGGCTGTCTTTGTATGTTTGCGTTCTTCTGACAGCGGTCGCATTTCTTAACATACTCCATGGAGTCATGAAATAAGGTCGGCTAATAGTATCCTTGCCGAAGTAGTTTATGCGATAAGGACCTGGCTCCTACATGACTTCCACAAAGTTCCTCATGCACCTCCCACAATGCGAGGTTGGCCTCTGAAGGTCGGAGACATCTTAGCAGCGGAAGCGAGTACGATCTCTTATACAACCTGCCCTCGTACAAAATATACTGGAATGCTTGATTCCTAAGTTTTCGAACTTCTTTCGGATCATGAGGAAGGACTCCCTCCTTGAGGTAGGCGACTAACGGGTCAATCCAGCTCGGCTTGAATTCTGTCTACAGAACGATCTGGGATTCTTCTGGGCTTGGGCACTTCAGAGTCTCCAAAAATACTTCTTTGGACAGTTCGACTGGGGTGAAGTGGCCAACTTGGAGAGAAGATTGGCTCTTACATTTTCTACCCTCGAAATCTGTCGAATGCCGAAACTGTCGAAGGTTGGAGTCAAATCCTTTACTTTTCCAAGGTATCTCACTATGCTTTCCTCCCATGCTTCATAGCTGCCATTAACTTAGCCGACCACCAACTGAGAATCGCTGTAGACTTGAAGTCGATGTACTTTTAATTCTCTTACTATCTTTAATCCGACGATCAGTGCTTCATATTCGGCCCCATTGTTGATCATAGGAAATTCGAAGCGTAGTGTGTACTCGACGATGACTCTCTCGGGGCTGACCAAGACCAACCCCGCACCAGCTCCAGTGGAGTTGGAGGAACCATCTACGTGTAGAGCCCAAAAGCCTTCGAAAAGGTCAGCACTTTCCTCGGGGAGGTTTGGCCGCGATAGTAGGGTGCCGGTCTTGTTCTGTTCAAGCTTGGCTTCAACTGGAATGGTGCATTCTAATATAAAATCTATTAATATCTGGGCCTTGATCGATGGTCGGGATCGATAGTTGATGTCAAACTCTGTGAGCTCGATTGTCCATTTTATGATTCTTCCGAAAGCATCCATTCGATGAAGGACTGCTTTTATTGGTTGGTCCGTGAGGACCGTTATGGTGTACTCCTGAAAGTAAGATCGGAGTCTCCTGACAGTAATTAGAAGAGAGTAAGTCAATTTTTCTAGCCTAAAGTACCTGATCTCCGCATCCCTTAGGATCCGACTTACGTAGTAGATCGGTCGCTATATCTTCGCTTCTTTCTTGATCAGGACTGCTGCCAGGGCCACCGGGAAGACTGCTAGATATAGAAATAATTTCTCTCTAGATTCGGGCTTTGCCAATAGTGGAGGTGAGTTGAGGTAGTTTTTAAGCTCCTCCAATGTCCGTTGGCACTCCATCATCCAGCAGAAGTTCTTTGGTTGCCTGAGAACTCGAAAGAAGGACATACATCGTTCGGCCAATCTTGAAACGAAGCGATTAAGGGATGCTACTTTCCCAGTTAGGCACTGTACCTCTTTGATCATTTTTGGAGCGGTCATCTTCTGAATGGTTTGGACTTTCTCGAGGTTTGCTTCAATCCCGCGTCTCGACATCATGAACCTCAGAAATTTTTCGGAGGTCACACCAAAGGCACACTTGGTCGGGTTCAGTTTCATCTTGTGCTTTCTGAGTGCACCGAAGATCTCTTTAAGATCAACAAAATGGTCTATAAAAGCTTGACTTTTGACGAACATGTCATCCACGTACACCTCTATGTTGTAGCCGATCTACTCCTTGAAGATCTTATTGATCAAATGCTGGTATATTGCCCCTGTATTTTTAAGTCCAAAGGGCATGACCCTATAACAATAAAGACTATAGTCAGTAACAAAAGCGATTTTCTCCTCATCCTTAGGCGCCATTTGTATCTGATTATAACCAGAGAAGGCGTCCATGAAGGTGAGGAGCTCGTGGCCCGAGGTCGCATCCATCAGTTGATCAATTCTGGATAGAGGGTAGCTATCCTTCGGACAGATCTTATTCAGCCTTTTGAAGTCGATGCACATCCTTCACTTGTTGTTCGTCTTTTTGATGAGGACCACGTTTGAGATCCAGGTCGGATAATTAACCTTCTGGATAAATCCAACTTTGAGGAGCTTGTTTACTTCTTCGGCGATTGCTTTTTACCTCTCCAAGGTGTGGTGGCACATCCTTTCTTTTATCGATCGATGCTTAAGATCAACAGCCAGCCGATGTTCCATGACCTCGACGTCGATTTCTGGCATATCTGCTGGGGTCCAGGCGAAGATGTCCGCATTTCGCCTGAGGAAGGCAACAAGTTGCGTCCGAACTTTGTCTCCCAAGTTAGAGCCGATCTACACCGCATGCTCCATGTTTTCATCATTTAAGGGTACAGAGATGAGGTCCTCCATAGGCTCGCCCCGCTCCTCCATGAGGTCATCACGGACATCCAACCCATCAACAGGATAAGGGTCGGACTGCCCTTCCTTATATAGAGTGATTGAGTAGCAGTGCCTTGACAGAGTCTGATCTCCCCTGACTTCTCTGATTCCGTAACTTATCGAAAACTTTATCTTCAAATAGTAGGTTGATACCACCATCCGAAGTGCATTTAGATCAGATTGATCGAGAACAGCATTATGGGCGGATGGAGTCCTCACGACTAGAAAATTGACTTGCGCCTTAGCCAATTTCGGGCGTTGCCCTGCAGTCACAGTCAAAGTTATTATTCCCTCAACTGATATGGCATTGCTAGTGAATCCTATCAGTGAAAAATTCATAGACCCCAAACGATCATCGGATAAGGACATTTTTGAGAAAGCATCATAAAATAATACGTCAGCCGAGCTTTTATTACCACTAAAATACGGCGTACATCATAGTCGGTAATGTTCAAAGAGATTACAACTGCGTCATTATACGAAAACTGGACCCCCTAGGCATCCGCCTTGGTAAAGATCACGGATTCCTCAGTGCTCCATTTTTTTGCCGATCCCTCAGTTCCACTGGCCTCCCTTTGCTGAAGTCCCACCGAGATAGTATTGATGACGAGGCGGCCGATCTTCTTGTTGGTCCTCCCCCCTCGGTGGTAACGCCCTCGATCGATCTTCCCACCCTTCAGACCGTCCCCGTAGGAATTGGCCAAGTCTACCTCGCCTAACGAGCTCTTCGATCTCATCCTGAAGTTGGATGCACTCCTCAGTGTCGTGACCGTGGTCATGATGATAAAGGCAGAACTTGTTGGGATTGCACTTGCTGGAATGAAAATGCATTCTCTCCGATCTCAAAAGTTATTTCCTGATTTCTATCAGCACTTGGACTTTCGGAGCGTTAAGAGGGGCGTAGTTGTGAAATCTTCGTTGGGGAGAATCTTGGCACACCCTTCCATCGGAGCTTCTCTGCCCCCAAGCCCAGGGGGGAGTTCGGGCTCGCTTGCGCTCAGAAGGAGTTCGAAAATACGATCGAGCTTCACTCGACTTTTCTTCTTCGGTGGGCCTGCCCGGCCTGCCGATTCGCCGCTCACCATAGGTTTCATCGTCCTTGGCCTTGAAGGCCTCTTCAGTCCGGGCATAACCTTCAGCCCGAGCTAGCATGTCAGCAAAGTTTCTGGGATACTTCTTTTTCAGAGAGAATAGCAAATCATTCTTCTGGAGGCTGCCCTTGAGAACGACCATGGCGATTGATTGGTTTAGGTTCTAAACCTACAATGCGGCAGCATTAAATCGGATGACATAAGCATGGATGGATTTCCCCTCCTTCTGCTTGATGGTCATCAGAAAATCTGAATCTCAGTGCGGACGTCGACTGCTGACGAAGTAGACTGCGAACTGATGGTTCATCTGATCAAACGATAAGATGGTACTCGACTTAAGTCGAGTACCAGTTCCTAGCGGCTTCCTTAAGGGTAAAGAGAAAGCTCGGTACAAAATAGCGTCTGACGCACCGTGGAGCAACATCATTGTCCGAAAGATTTTTAGATGGTCGATCGGATCGGTGGTCCCATCGTAACTCTTAAACTACGGAAGCTTGAAGTTCGACGGAATCGATTCTTACATAATTTTCTGCGAAAAAGGAGGGTCAGTACAAATGTCATTACCGTGTGAGGAAGGAGTGTGATGAAGTTTTTCGATTCGTCGGCTCATTTCTAAGAGCCTTTGATCCAAGAGATCTTCACGATCTTTGATCTCTAGGATTTTCTGGTGGAATGGATACGAAGCTTCCCCCTGGATCGAGTCGTGGTTCGAGCAGGGGCCCTCCATCCTCTGCTTTTCCTTTCCAAGGATCGGAGGTCGGATAGCCCAAGTCGGCCGTCCTTGGACCGGACCACAGGGCTCCGGAGAATCCTGCACCGATCGAATCGGTGCCAGGGCCTATCGATGCATGGTCTGCATTGCCTCTATGAGACCACGAACTTGCTGGACAAGCATGTTGAACTGCTCCGCATCTACCACGGCTATAGGCGAAACCTGAATTATCGGGGCTGGAGCGGGAGCAGATGGATCTGGATTGGATTGGACTGTAGAGGCCATCGATCGTCGGATCGAAGCTCTTCTGGGAGGCATTTTCTCTCGGGAAAGAACTTTAGAGAGGAAGAAGGGAGATCTCTAGAGAGGGGAGAGAGAGGTCATCGTTGAGCACTCCTTTAAGAACAAAGGAACCTCAGAGGTAGAGTGCCCTTCTTTTAGCGCCAATTCTGTTGTCGCAGAATCTGATTGATGCCGAAATGAGCTGGAGTGAAGGAGAACGAGATCACCGTCGGTGATCTACAAAATAAAGTCTTGATCGAAGTCGGTGGTGGCGACTCCGATAGGACCCTCCGATGATCAAGTTAGCTCTTCTGGCCAATAGAAATGGAGTGCTTAGGAAAGAGAAGTGAGCTTAGAACCTGGAGCAAACATATCTGGAGGGTCCCTTTTTATAGGTGAAGCTCGTAGCGGGTTGATGGTGACAGTCGCAGCTGCCTGATAGCGAGCCACTCGAGGTCTGATGGAGTCAGTCATAGAGGAAGGCGCCGCCTGCAACAAATTGATGGTGACAGTCATCGCCGCCCGGTAGCGGATTGCTGTTGCCTGCAGCGGACTGATAGTGACAACTGCAGCCGTCCGATACTAAGCCACTCGGAGTCGCATGGAGGGTTGAAGAGCTTTGACGTACACCCATTCCGGAGGAGTTCGGACTCTCAAAGGAAATACGGCTAGAGAGGATTATCCAGAAGGAGTGCTAGCTGAAGGAGCTCAGAAGAAATTCGGCTCCTGTAAGCATTCGAGTAAAGGAGGAATCCAAGAGTCCAGCTTCCGTAGAAGTCCGACCGAAGGAGAAGTCTGTCAGGAGTCCAACTCCTAGAGAGTTCGGCAAAAATTCTACCATTGAGGAAGTTCGACTGAAGCTTGACCGTTAAGAAGTTCGACCGACTGATAGGATTCGACTGGAGCTCGATCACTGAGAAGTTCGACCGATTGAAGAAATTCGACTGAACTCAACTGCTGAAAAGTTCGATCGATTAAAAAAATTCGATTAAGACTCGTTCGCTGGAGCTCTTCCATGACTGCTAGTTATATTAGGCTGATCATCAGACTGGACTTCAATAGGAGCGGTATTTATCCCCAATAAATTTGAAATCAAAATCAATCTATAATTAATAAAAATCTATTTTATGAGAATTTCTAATATGATCGTGCATGGACCACGAGATTCGCATTACGTTAAGATTGTCATAACTCCATACAGCCACCATTATTCTAGAAATTTCATATTTTCATCAATCCTAAACGACAAAACCGTAGAACCCTTGTAATGTGATTTACATCAATTTGTCTTAAATAAAATTTTTACACCGATCAGGTCCGAGATGTATAAGATTAGGAGAACTCCTTTGACCGCACGCTCATCCTTCCATAACCGCACCATCTAAACCAACACGCATTTGGCCAGCCTCCCGCCACAGGTAGCTCTACTTTCCCGGTGGTACCGTTGTTCCCCCCAACCCCCAAGAATAAGCCCAACCAAAGAACCACAAACGCATTCAAATTAGTACAATCCCCCTCTTCACTCTTCCCCGTCTATAAATCATCAATCAAGTGCCAATTGTTAGGCGAGCGAGAGAAGAAATCCAACCCCACAAAATTCTCACCTCCACCTCCCCGGGCCGTTCCCTGTGCATCAAAGTTCATCAACTCCGGCTGGGGAGACCGAGATGATCTGATCTCAATAATCCCTACCGTCAATAGTAGGGTACATCGTAAGCCATGGAATCCCGGCGCATGAAACAATTGATGCTCCTCTTTCTTCGAACCCCTGGCGCCCGTGTTGCTCTCGTGGGTGGTAACCACACCGCTGCCCGCTTCTGTACTCGCTAGTCTCACCGCCCGCAGTCCTCTCTCACCACTCCGCTCTTCCTTCTTCGCGAACTCATTCCTCCTCTCTGTAAATAGAGTTACAGTTACGAACAGAAAACCACCGTTTTATGTTTTCTTCCCCGAAGTCAGCCCGCCGTGAGGAGATGAAGAAGGAGAGGGCGGTTAGACGGCTCGGCGCCGCCGGCGCCGTCGAGGTCGGCCGCGACCGACTCGTGATCCGGCTCCCGGGCCCGCAGTTCCTGCGCCTCCTCGCCCGGTCGGTGCTTCTCGCCCTCGTGATCATGGCCTTCCCCTGGCTCCAAGCAGCGCTCCTCCGTCGCGCATATGCCGCGGAGAGCGTCGCGCCTCTCGCCACCGTCCCGCCGATCGACGACGAGGTTTTCGTGCTGCCGATGGTCCTTGGCGATCTGCGTCTCCGCGGGCTGCTCCGGCCCGAGCACCGCGCCGTGTTCATCGGCGACCCGGGTGTCCACCTTCCGTACCTGATGCAGAACGGGATCGAGGCGATCTCCCACGACAGGGTGCTGGCGCTCCCTGACGGCTCCGTCGACTTCGTCATCTCGGCCGACGAGGTGCTCGCCGCCGCCGAAGTCCTCGACGGGTTCGATTTCATCGACCAGGCCCTCAAGATCGACGGCGTTGCCGCCGTCCGCGTCAGCTCCGACCCCCTGGAGCCCTTCCGGCTGCGGGAAAACTACCGCATGGCCTACATCCGCCGGGTCGGCGCCGCCACCATTGTGGCGATGAGGAAAAAATCGGCGTCGGCCACAGCAGAGACCGACACCTCCGCCGGAGAGGCACTGGGGGTGGCGCGGCAGTGGAGCGGGCGGCGACTGCTGGCTGTGCCGGAGGCGAAGTAGGAGGTGCTGAATGGGCTGGAGGGAGTGCCACTGGAGCCGCCGAGGTGGTCGAGGCGGCAGCCGTCGCTGCGGCCGCGGTACCAACCGGAGCTGACGGGGGACTCGCTAGCAGGATACCCGCGGCGGGTGTTCGTGGACGTAGGGCCGGCGGGGGCTAAGGCGGGAGCGCGGCGACGTGGTTCGAGCGCCATTACCCGAAGGGCGACCCAGAGGATCATCCGGGTGGATGTGGCGGCGGGCGAAGCGGAGGCGGCGGCCGCGGCCGGCGTAGGCGGGATGGCGGTGTGGCTGGAAGAGAACGTCCGGGAGGAGGAGTACGTGGTGATGAAGGCGGAGGCGGAAGTGGTGGAGGAGGTGGTGAAGGGGCGGGCAATCAGGCTCGTCGACGAGCTCTTCCTCGAGTGCGACCATCGGTGGGAGAAAAAGATGAGAAGCCGGAGGGCTTATTGGGAGTGCCTCGCGCTCTATGGGAAGCTCCGGGACGAAGGGGTGGCCGTCCACCAGTGGTTTGATCGATTGGCTAGCTCGTGAAATTTTCTTAGAAAGTAAGAGGGTCCGAGGAGAAAAATAGAGGTAGAGAAGAAGAAGAAAGAGGAGAAGGAGATGGAAAAAGAGCGGAACAGCGAGGGTGTGAGGCATTGTGGTGGGGTGTTTGGGTTAAAGGAAGGAATGTGTTTCTTTTTAAGTTGAGCGTGTTTCGTTGATTAATAAAATGGGTTGCTAATTGTATTTTTTTTTTTTTTTTTGGTGGGTAAGAAGAATGTGTTTTGGTTTTTTATTGGGGCTGGTTTCATTTCCTTTCTTTTATTGTGCATTACGAGGACATTGTTGTATTACATGATAGCAATGCCTTTCCGTCTCCTCCTTTCATTAATTAACATTGTAAATTCTCTCCATTCATCTCTCTGTTTTATAAGCCTCCAAATTAACGTGAGTCATCCATTGATACGAAGGATCTAACCAAAAATATATTTTTTTTTGAAAAAAATTGCAATGATAGTTTGCACATATTATAAGTGCGGATCCTTTGATACTTGAGTTAGTCGGGATTTGAGAACATGAAAGAAAGAAGAGAAAAAATAGAAAGAGAGTATAAATACTATTCTTGATTATTTGCTTATCTTAGTATTTCTTGATTACCTCGTTATATAGAGATAGAGTTATAAATTATTATACTTAAATCCAATAGGCTATTAGACCCTAATGTTATAGATTGTTAGGCTTCAATCAGATAGGTCGTTAGATTGAAGATCTATCTACTAACCTGCAAATCATAATTGTTAGTCATAGACGTTACTTATCCATGTTCCAAAATTTATTAGAAGATTTCAAGAAACTAATCCTGCCATTGAGATGGCTAGTGGCTTGAGATCGACGTGGCACTGACATTCATCCTCGGTTTGAATTTGAGATCAATTGACTATATAGGAGGTTATGGTCCTCAAAGCGGTATTATTCAATGTCCAATCGGCCTCCATTGATTTGGAGTCAATACCTATCATATCAATGTTCAATTGATGTTAGGGTCGACTATTATATGGGGTTATTGGCTCATACTATCCTCTCCCGGGTCAGACTTATGATATAGTTCAGATTGTTTCGATCTTGTGCTAAAGTATCTTAGTTGGCGAAAAATGGCTCATCCGAATGATTTATATCCTAACACTTGCACTCTACTCTCGAGTTCGAAGTGGCTTACTTACTTTGAATAGGAAGTAGTTTATCAAGAGAGCCATTTTTGGTCATCGGATGTATACGAGATCGACTTTAGGTTCATAATGGGACTTATACTAGTATTACTGTATAGAATGTCCCATACTCCAGCTTTCAAGATGGTGCTTCAGCTGAAATGCCACATTTATGGAAATGCAGCATCCTGAGGCAATACACCGGGATCACCTAAAACATTTGATTCTAAGGATCCCTTGATTGCCACCATGCCGTACCCAAGATTGACATGTGGTAGGGCACACATTTTCCATAATCATTATAGATTATTGCACTAATTGAGGGATGGTAAACACATTAAATATATATATAAGTATTAATTTATTAATTAATTTATTTTTATTTTTTAAAAATTAATATTTTATTTTATTTTTTATAGAAAAAAATTATGGATGAAAAGAGCTTGATTTATGGATCAACACTAAAAAAACTTAAAGCAAATTGGACCTAATTGGACCCAGAATGAAGATTTAAAGAAAAAAGAAAGAAAAAATGAAAAAAATAATAAAAAGCCCAAAAATTTGGTCAATTAGGCCCGTCAATGCACGGTAGGTCGGTCGGTCGGTCCACAAATCCTGACATGGACCATCCAATTCAAAAGGTGTGGCAAATCAGTGGCCGCCGCATAGCAGACGTAGACCCTTAAGGGGTTTACCAAAAATCCCACATGGCTCATAGGATTAAAACGGTAATTTCATCGCAAACGGAGCATGCTGATTGGTTGCGGACTATAGTATGCTCGGTTCACTATGGTCAACAGCTACATTAACATGCGATCAAATGGCCCATGTTCATCCCACTCGAGATCCAGCGACTCATGTTGATTCTTTCCTTGATTTGAATAGTGCCCAGCCTTGTGCATGATTCGACGACCAGAAAACACGTCAGTGAAGATCCAATAGCCAAAATTTGATTCTAAGTTGATTAAGGAAGATTTTAGCATGATCCAACAATCCAAATTCATCATATCAAGTGATCCGATGGCTGAAATTTAATCTCGGCCCTGTTTAAGCTGTGAGCGATGGATTTTGACCAAATCTGGACCGTTTGAATCCAATCTGACGGTTAGAAATTATCATAAGGAGCATAATTTGATCTAGACTCATTTTTCTTGATTTTCTCTATTTTCAACTTAAAACTTTTTTTATTTTTCCTCTGTAACAGGCCCTCCCCTAAAACCTAACAAGCCATTAGCCCCTTCTAAGCTCTTCAAAGCCTCTCCATCAATAGCAAGCTCTCTCTCTCTCTTCCTATTTCTCTCCCTCAACCCCTTCTTTCTTCAAGCTTTCATCTTTCTTTCCTCAACAAACTATAAAATTCTCTAAATTCTCCATCAAAACTCCTCTCCTGCTCCTGATCTTTATAACCAACTACTGTGTAGGATCTTCTGCAAGGCTCCAAGGTTGAAGATTTCAGTAAGAAGCTTCTCGATGGTTGGCTGATCAACTTATTTTTAGTAGATCCTTATGACCTTATTTGATGATATTTTTTATTTTTTATTATATATATATTTTTTAATTTATAATAAAGACTATTTTTATTTATAAAATCTGTCTTTATTTTCTTACAATTGAGTTAGAATAGTTTATGACTCTTGGGATGAGTTGTGATCTACGAGTATGGTTCGTACCCTTAAGATAAATTATATTTAAATTAATTTTTTTATTATATCTAATTCAATTTAGACTAGCCTATAACTTTAAGAAATGGGCTATAATCTAAGGGTACAAACCATGCTTCCTAAGATAGATTATATCTTTATTGATTAGATAATAATTATAATATATTAAAAAAAATATCAGCTATCAGATAAGAGATCAATTGAGATCCTGAGAATCCATCTCCATACTTGTAACTCCTCTTTTAATTAATTTGCTATTTAATTTACTTTTTTAATTAATTTAAGTAGTTTTTTAATTAATTAATTTTTAATTAATTTTAATTTATAATTTAAATATAATTAATATGATCCTTGAGGATACGATTCCAACTCATCCTATCTATATAGTAGTGAGTTAGATTTTATTTTTGATCGCTTATGATAGCAATCAAATTTTGATGCCATTGCCGAAGATCATGATTTAGTTACTTTAAAAAAATTAAAAAAATAAAAAAATTAAAATATTTTAAAAAATAAAAAATTAATTTTTTAAAAAATAAAATAATTTAATTTTTTTAAAAAATTATATTGACACTGCATAAGCTATTTAGGGGGTTAGAGACATAATTATAGAATTTAACAAATAAAATTAATTAATTTAAGTTTGATTGTTTTACTTTGCTTGGACATCTTAACTTTTTGCATCTCATCTTCGTAAGATACTTTAAGAGCACTAAATTCAATTAAAAAAGATAAGATGAAGATTTGATCATTCTTTCTTAGCCTAAAAATTACAAACCATTATATTGCATTAATTCAAGCATTTAATTTTTAAAATCAATTAGACGTTGGTCCCTAAGGACACTCAAGCTCATTAGGATAAGAAATCCTAAAAGTTGTATTGGATTAGGATTAGTCAGTCTAACTGGTGTCTAAAGCAAGTGATTCAGGATCACATTTTGAAGAAAAGTTGTTACTTAATTGATTCCGTTAGCTTATCTGACCAAGACAATTGGCGTCTAAGGAAAGCTACGAGGGGACTCCTACCAATCTTACACTTACTTGACTAGTTGAATGGCTGATTCTATACTTGAAAGGCTTGAAGGTGACCTTGGTAGTTAGGAACTATCTAGATCTAGGATAATCCTTAGGCAGGATTGACTATATAACTTGATTATCAACCAACATCAAATCTAATTAAACTTCTCTAATCTATTTCTTAGACTTAGGACTCTCTAGGTTCTCATCTTTAGAATTTCTTTCATCTTTTAATTAAAAAATAAAAATTTAAAAAAAATTTAAAAAATATCTTTCTGTGCTTGTCCTAAGGTATAATTGTAAGATTTATGCTCAGGCATTGCTCACTGCAATCCAAAATTCAATCCCTAGATCCTGAAATCGAGAGAATCCTTAGAACCAACTGACCTAAAAATATGGACCAAAACTAGGAGAATGATCCACCTAGACTATTAAAGGAGTACGTCACTCCTTCCACATACACTTACTCTCCCTGCATTCAGGTTCCTCCAGTAGAAGCTAGACAGTATGAAATCAAGTCAAGTGTTATTTAGGTGCTCCCATCTTTTTATGGACTAACTAATGAGGACCCATACAAACATCTTGATGAATTTCTAAAAATATGCTCAATAGTTAAAATTCAAAATTTCTTTGATGATGCTTTTAGGTTGAACTTGTTCTCCTTTTCATTAAAGGACAAAGCCAAATATTGGCTAAACTAGATACTATAACTATTTCAACCTAGGACCAACTTCAAAAGAAATTCTTTAAAAAATACTTACCAATAGGAAAAACTAATCAAATAAGAAAGGCCATAATTAGTTTTTCCTAGTTAGAGGGAGAGATGTTTCATGAGACTTAGAAGAAATTAAAAGAACTGATTAGAAAATACCCCCACCATGCTGTACCTAAGTGGCAACTAGTCCAGTGCTTCTATGATGGCTTGACAGAGAAGCACCAGTAGATAGTTGATGCTTTCTATGGTGGAACCTTCATGCTAAAAATAAGTAGGAAGCCTGGCAGCTGTTTGAAATTTTGAGCAAAAATTCATTACACCATATGTTTGCTGCTAGGAGAGACCCTCCCATGTCTGGACCTAAACAGGATGAAATTTATGAAATAGATAGTTCGATGGACATCTACAGCCAAGTAAATGAATTATCTCAAAAGATGGACTGACTATTGCAAGTAATGCCTACTAGTACTCCATTCACACCCATGGTAGATATGTGTGCAATATGTTCAAGTCCTGTACATACTATTTATGATTGTCCTGCTGCATTCCAATTTTCTGAGTTTATATACAAACAAGTAAATCAAGCACAATCTCAGAATAATTTTAGGCCAGGATACAATCCTTACTCTGACATCTACAATCCTGGTTGGAGAAACCATCCGAATTTCTCTTGGGCCCAACAACCTGCTGCTAGGCCACCAGTATCCAAACCTAATTACACTGAGGTAGCTTATAAACCAGCTCCATACCCACAAGTTGCACAAAATTCATAGCCTTCTTCAAACACTGCCTTCGAGGAAAAATCACCCAACTCCACTCCCACACTTAATCAATAGCTAAGCTAGAGATCCAAATAGGTCAATTAGCTACTGCTTTGAATAGAAGGAAGGAAAGAAGACTTCCAAGTCAGCCCATTAATAATCCAAAAGGACGGTACATGGCTGAGAGCTTCACTGGCCTAGAAATTTTTTTCGAACATGCCAAGTCTATTATGACCCTGAGAAGTAGGAAAACCATAAGTCAGCCTGAAACAACTCAAGAACTAGAACCATCAAAACTAGCCGAATCAGAAAAAAATAAAACCATAGAGAAGGAAGAACCTGCTAACCTAGCACCTGCACCTAAAGCCTCATTCCCTAGTGCTTTAGAATCCCTTTTGCCTTTAGACAAGAAGGACATTAAAATGAATGAAATGCTTGAATTATTTAAACAAGTCCAAATTAATTTATCCCTTCTTGATACTATCAAACAAGTTCTAACATATGCCAAATTTTTTAAAGATCTGTGCACTCAAATACGAAGAACTAAAGCTCACACACCTAAGAAAGTTCACTGAACTAAACAAGCCAGCTCCATCTTTCAACAAATAACCTCACCCAAACTTAAGAATCCCGGTACCCCACTCATATCCTATGTTATAGGAGATCTAACCATTAAGAAAGTATTGCTAGATTTAAGTGCGAGTGTTAATCTTCTCCCAAGTTCTGTTTATGAATTTTTTGGATTTGGAGAATTAAAATCCACTATGGCAATCCTACAATTAGCTGATAGATCAATTAAGGTATCCCGTGGAATATTAGAAGATGTGCTGGTTAAGATAAATGAACTTTACTTTTCTGTAGACTTTTTGGTGTTAGATATGAAATCTAATAGCAACCCGAGCCAAGTACCTATCATCCTAAGTAGATCCTTCCTAGCAACTGTCAATGCTTGCATAAACTATAGGATTGGGGTTATGGATGTGTCTTTTGAAAATAAAAAGCTGAGGTTGAATATTTTTAATACTACACAGGGACTACTTACTTTTGACCACAGTGAAATTAATTTACTAGAGAAAGTTTTAGAAGATAAAATTCATACCTTGCCTTAGACCCTTTACAGGCATGTCTAGCACTCTTTGGAGTAGATGATTTTGATATTGATAAATACATTAGAGAAGTTAATGTGCTTGTAGAGCCATCCAATTTTAGCACTACTCCTCCTTGGACTATAAAGTATGAATAATTATCGACTCAGTCGAGCCCTCTAGTACCATCCCTAGAAGCACAACCTACCTTAGAGTTAAAGCCTCTTTTTGATATATTAAAATATTTATTTCTCGAACCCAATAAGACTCCTCCAGTAATCATATCCTCCAAATTAACTACTGACCAGGAAGACCAACTTGTAGGTGTGCTCAAAGAACACAAAGACGCCATAGGATGGACAATTGTTGATTTGAAAGGCATTGACCCTTTTATTTGTATGCATCACATACATTGCGAGGCTGAGGCCAAACCACATAGAGACATGCAACATAGATTAAATCCAAACATACGGAAGGTAGTAAAGCAAGAGATAATAAAATGGTTAGATGCAAGCATTATCTATATAATTTTTGATAGTAAATGGGTTAGCCCGACCCAGGTGGTACCTAAGAAGTCGGATAACACTATGGTAGAAAATGACAAAGATGAGTTATTGCCCACTATCATAGTAACTGGCTGGCGAGTATGTGTGGATTATAGACGACTCAATGCCGTAACTAGAAAAGATCATTTTTCACTACCTTTTATTGATCAAATTTTAGAATGGTTAGTGGGTCAAAGCTACTTCTACTTTCTGGATGGATATTCAGAATATAATCAAATGCCTATATTCCTAGAGGACCAAGAGAAAATCATCTTTACCTGCTCCTATGATACTTTTGCCTTTCATAGGATGCCTTTTGGATTATGCAATGTACCGACCACTTTTCAACAATGCATCATGGCTATATTTTTCGATATGGTTGATAAGTTTTTAGAAGTGTTCATGGATAACTTCTCTATTTTTGGCTCTACTTTTGATGAGTGTCTCCAAAATTTAATTAAAGTACTTAAACAATGCATGGAGACAAATTTGGTATTAAGTTGGAAAAAGAGCCATTTTATGGTTCGTGAAGGAGTCGTACTTAGATATATTATATCTGAGTGGAGGATTGAAGTAGATAAAGCTAAAGTTGAAATAATATTAAAGCTACCACCTCCAACCTTGATTAAATAAGTATGATTCTTCTCAGGATACGTAGGATTTTATGGGCGCTTTATTAAGAACTTTAGCAAAATTTTCTGACCTTTATGTAATCTTTTGGCTAAAGAGAATTTTTTTGATTTTAATAAAGACTATTTAGCCACCTATAATAAACTTAAAATAGCATTGATTACTGCACCAATTATTAAACCACTAGATTGAATCCTACGATTTGAAATTATGTGTGATGCTTCTGATTATGCGATAGGAACAGTTTTAAGACAAAAATTCAATAAGAAACCTCATGTAATTTACTATGCTAGCAAAATTCTCTCTGATGCTTAATTGAACTATACCACAATTGAGAAAGAATTGCTTACAGTTTTATTTGCCTTAGAGAAATTTAGATCTTATCTTTTGGGCTCCAAGGTCTTAGTTTACTCTGACCATGCTGCATTGAAGTATTTGCTATCAAAGAAGGATACAAAGCCTAGGCTGATTAGATAGATCCTTTTATTGCAAGAATTTGATCTAGAAATTTTAGATAAGAAGGATTTCTAAAATATGATAGCAGACCATATCTCAAGGATCTTGGTAGAACACAATAGTGAAAGCATTGAAAATAGGTTTTCTAATGAATAACTATTTTCAGTATCTTCTAATAATCTTTTCTGATTTGCACATATAGTTAATTACTTAGCGATAAGATAAGTCCTATCCCACTAGACCTAACAAGAGAAAAATATTTTTTTTTTCAAGTAAAACACTATTTTTAAGAAGAACCAGAGTTGTTCAAAATTTATTCAGACCAAATTATCCGACGATGTGACCCTGAGAGTGAATTTTAAAGTATCTTAACTTTTTGTCACTCATTAGCTTGTAGGAGACATTTTAGTGGAAGAAAAATGGCAGCAAAAGTACTATAAAGTGGATTTTACTAGCCAACATTATTTGAGAATGCCCATGATTTCTGCCATAATTATTTAATATGTCAACAAACACGAAATATTTCAAAAAGAGATATGATGCCCCTGTCCTCAATTTTAGTAATTGAAATCTTTGATGTTTGGGGAATTGACTTTATGGGCTCATTTTCTTCCTCTTATGGTTATGAATGTATTTTGGTGGCAGTAGATTATATTTTTAAGTGGATAGAAGCTATGGCAATACGAACCAATAATCATAAAGTGGTAATCAAGTTTATTCAAAGAAATATTATAAATCGGTTTGGTTGCCCTAGAGCTATAATTAGTGATGGGGGTATGCACTTTACGAATAGGCATTTTGAATCTTTGATGAAGAAATATGCAATAACACATAAAATAGCCATCCTATATCACACCCAGACCAGTGGACAAGTTGAAGTTTCTAAAAGAAAAATAAAGAAGATCTTAGAAAAAAAATGGTTAGGCCTGATCGTAAAGATTGGTCAAAGAGATTAGATGATGCACTATGGGCCTACCGTACTGCCTATAAAATTTCTATAGGATTGTCTTCTTACCAGCATGTTTTTGAAAAATCTTGTCATCCACCAGTAGAATTAGAACACCATGCATATTGGGCAATAAGAAAATTTAATTTTGATATGAAAAACATGGGGTCAAAAAGAAGACTGTAATTAAATGAATTAGAAGAATTACATAATGAGGCATACGAGAGCGCTAAAATTTATAAGGCTCAAACCAAAGCTTACCACGATAAAATTATTTTAAGAAAAACCTTCAAACCTAATCAAAAAGTATGGCTCTTTAATTCTAGATTAAGATTATTCCCTGGTAAACTTCACTCATGTTAGGGTGAACCATTCATTGTGACCCAAGTTTTTCCCCATGGAGTAGTAGAACTAAGAGATCCAAAATAGAAAAATACTTTTAAAGTTAATAGCCAATGGATCAAATCTTATTTAAATGGTATAAGGGATGGAGAGCAAATTAAGTCAGTAGATCTGATTGAACCGATTTATGAACCACCATAATTTTTTGCTTGGTCTGGCTAAAGACCTTAAACTTAGCGCTTGTTGGGAGGCAACCCATTATTTTCTTTCTTTCTTTCAAAATTTTAGTTTTTATTTTTATAGAAAATCAATAAAGATGATTAGTCTAAGTTGGGGGAGCACATCATCAAAACAACATCCTGTATGAACCTGATGGAGCATACTGAAGAACCTACCAACAATAAATCAGGTGGTATCCCTCCTTGATAAATATTTTTATTTTTTTCTTCTTTCATTGAGGATAATGAAAATTAAATTGGGGGGAGAATAACTAACTTTAAAAACTTATGAGTCCTCAAGTATGATTTAAAATAATTAGCTTTATACACTCAAACTTTATTTTGATTAAAAGTTAATTGGACATCCTAATCAATTAATGATTAACGATCTAGATAATTTTAGATATATTGAGGAATAAATTATTAAAAAATTTAATGAATAGTAGGGTTTAGATCAAACTAAATTTTAAGAGTGATTCTAGAATCCTCTTCTTACTGATCTCAATAAAGAATCTACTTTATGGGAGTTGGATGGATAGATCAAAATATGCAAAAGTCTTTTTTAAAATCTGCTTATTAAAAAAGAGAGGAAGAACATTGTTTTTTCACTGAGTAATCGGGCTCCTTCATCTAAGTAAGTGTTGTGGTTTGCATAAAAAGATGGGCAATATAAATTAAAAAAAGAGATTTAGCATTATCTTATTGAGTAACTAGACCCCTTTGTTTAAGTAAGCATCATGGTTCACGTTAAAAAGTGGGTATGCACACAAAAAAAAGAATAATAAGAGACAAAATTGCAAGAAGACAACAAACCCCTCTCACATCAAGTTAGAGGATGTAAAGAATAAAATAAAAAATTGATGAAAGAAGATTTCTAAAAATTTTAATGGCTAACACTCAACCACTAATTGGATCAAATTATTAATCCGACGACGTACCTCTTTAATGGTCTGATCGAATATCAGCTGCCTTTAGAAATATCTAGACCTAACTTTTAATTCAAGACTAAGTTGGTATATATTATTAATTAATCTACTTTATTTGAGGATGAGCAAAGTTCAAGTTGGGAGGTGTGATAAACATATTAAATTTATATAAAAAATATTAATTTATTAATTAATTTATTTTTATTTTTTAAAATTAATATTTTTATTTTATTTTTTATAGAAAAAAGATTATGGATGAAAAAAGCTCAATTTATGGGTCAAAACAAAAAAAAATGAAGCAAATCAGGCCTAAATTGGACCCAGAAGGAAGATTTGAAGGAAAAAAAAAGAAAAAATAAAAATAATAATAAAAAGCCCAAAAATTTGGCCCATTAGTCCTGTCGGTGCATGATAGATTGGCTGATCGGTCCATAGATTCTAGCATAGACCGTCTAACTCAGAAGGCACGGTGAATTAGTGGCCGTCACGTGGCAGATGTAGACCCTTAAGGGGTTTACCAAAAATTCCACGTGGCTCACAAGGTTAAAATGATAATTTCACCACAAATGAAGCATGTTGATTAGTTGTAGACTATAATATACTCGGTTCACTACGGTCTACAACTATAGTAATGCACGATCGAACAACCCGTGTTCATCCCGCTCGAGATCCAATGGCTCACGTTGATTCCTACCTTGATTTGAACAGTGCCCAACCTTTGTGCACGATCCGACGGTCGGAAATCATGTCGGTGAAGATCCAACGGCCAAAATTCAATTTTGAGTTGATTAAGAAAGATTTCAATGCGATCCAACGATCCAAATTCATCCTATCAAGTGATTCGATGGCTAAAATTTAATCTAGACCCTATTTAAGCTGTGAGCAATAGATTTTGACCAAATCTGAACCATTTGAACCCGATCTGATGGTTGAAAATCATCACAAGAAGCAAAATTCAATCCAAACTCATTTTTCTTGATTTTTCTCCATTTTTAACTCAAATTCTTTTGATTTTTCCTTTATAAAAGGCCCTTCCCTAAGACCTAACGAGCTATTAGCCCCTTCTAAGCTCTCCAAAGCCTCTCCATCAACAGCAAGCTATCTCTCTCCCTATTTCTCTCCCTCAAGCCCTTCTTTCTTCAAGCTTTCATCTTTCTTTCCTCAACAAACCATAAAATTCTCTAAATTCTCCATCAAAACTCCTCTCCTGCTCCTGATCTCTATAACCACCTACTGTCCAGGATCTTTTGCAAGGCTCCAAGGATGAAGATTTCAGTAAAAAGCTTTCCGATGGTCGACTGATCGACTTATTCTTAGGAGATCCTTATGACCTTATTTGATGGTATTTTCTATTTCCTATCTTTTATTTTTTTAATTTATAATAAAGACTATTTTTATTTATAAAATTTTTATGTTTTTATTTTCTTGCAATTAATCTAGAATAGTTTATGACTCTTGGGATGAGCCATAATCTACAAAAATGGTTCATACTCTTAAGATAAATTATATTTAAATTAATTTTTTTTATTATATCTAATTCAATTTAGACTAGTCTATAACTTTAAGAGATGGGTTGTGATCTAAGGATACAAGTCATGCTCTTTAAGATAGATTATATCTTTATTGATTAGATATAAATTATAATATACTAAAAAGAATACCAGCTATCAGATAAGAGATCAACTGAGATCCTGAGAATTCATCTCCATACTTGCAACTTCTCTTTTAATTAATTTACTATTTAATTTACTTTCTTAATTAATTTAAGTAGCTTTTTAATTAATCAACTTTTATTTAATCTTAAGAACTTTTAATTTATAATTTAAATATAATTAATATGATCCCTGAGGATACGATCCTAACTCATCCTATTTATATAGTAATGAGTTAAGTTTTATTTTTAACCGCCTATGATAGCGATCAAGGGCTGACACATGTTAACATCTTAGGTGGGTGCTTCAAACCATCGAGTTGATCTGGGCCCTAGGCATGACTATAAATATCAACACCTCTTTGCTTGTTCTACGTCTTCCGCTATTCCATCTCTGAATGTTCTACTTCGATAGTTGCTAGGAGGCTTCTCTATTACCGTCTGCCATTTGCAAGACTTCTAGTGATCACCTTTGGAGATGCCGTCGATTGTCTGGAAGAGAACTGAAGCCAAGTTTGGCCTTTCTAAGACCAATAGTCAAGGCGAACTTAGGTTAGGATGAAGTTGGGGTTTGAATGAGCCCTCGAGGGCTAGTCATCAATGTAGGCATGATAGGCTTGGCCGAAGTAGTCTTCATTCGATCTTCCTAAAATCGATCTCCTAACCGGAGTCAGAGCCTTTGTGTGATCATGCATTGCCTTTAGGCATTGCCTGGACCCACGGTTAGATTTGAGGCAATCATCAACTCTTTGAGATCAGAGGTCCTAACCAGAGCCGAAAAACCTCCAAGGTATTAGCACGTCGACTCGATGGAGGTCCAAGCTAAAACTAGGATATTTCCAAGGTCCTAGTACACTAGCTTGGTGGAGGTTTGAGTTAGAGTCGAGATATCTCTAAGATGTCGGTATGCTGACTGGGTAGTGGTGCAAGTCAGAGCCAAAAAATCTCTAAGGTATCGATATGTCAGCTTGGTGGAGGTCCGGATCGGAGCCAAAAAATCTCTAAGGTGTCGATACAATCAACTTGATGGAGGTCTGAGTTGGAGATAAGATATCTTTGAGATGTTGGTACACTGACTCAATCGAGGTCCTGGTCAGAGCTAGGATATCTCCAAAGTGTTGGTACACCAACCTAGTAGAGGTCTAGGCTCAAAGGTGCCGGTACATCAGTTTGGTGAAGGTATGGACCGAAGCCAGGATATCTTCAAGGTGCTGGTATGCTAGCTTGGTGGAGGTTTGGGAGCTAGGATATCTCCGAGCTGTCAGTACATTGATACAGGTTGGAGTTGGGATAGCTCCAAGATGTCAATACATGAACTTGATGGTGGTCCAAGCCAGAGTTTGAGATGCCTCTTGTTGATAAATGCATCTTCGGCTTTTCTCCCCTTGAGGTCTTGGCTAGTGTTAGGGTATTTATAGATTGGTTCAATCGATTCCTTATACTTTGGAAGATTTTCTTGAAAGAGAATTGAGAAGAGTAATGTATATTTTATTGACTTTATAATAATATAAGTTTGGAAGCTTATTGATGGTACACCCTTAAGTTTTTGGCATTCTAGGTTTGGTGTATGGCCTTGCCATCAAGCTCTTCTAGCCTGTAGGCTCTTGGTAGGATGGCGTCTGAAATCAAATATAGGCCTTTCTAGTTAGGGGATAACTTGTTCTACTTGGTGAGCTTGGATACCTCAGCTCCTTTAAGTAAGAGGTCACCAGCTCAAAAGACATTCAGCTTGACCTTGGCATGTGATAATAGGATATCCATTATTAGTATGATGCTATTCTGATCAGAGTTCATTTCCTTACCTCCTCCAATAGATCAAGGCTCATTCGTAGTTGACCAGAATTAGCTTCTTCATTAGAGTTCTCCATTCGAATTGATGGTTTCAACCTAAATGACTGCTGTTGGTGTAGAATTTGGTTGACGTCGGATCGAGCTAGAGTGGAGGAGGATGAGGTCGCCATCGGTGATCTGCAAAATAAAGTCCCATTCAAAGTTGGTGGTGGTGGCTCCGGCAGGACCAACAGAAATGAAGTGCTCAGGAGTGAGCTTAGAGCTTTTGAGGGGAGAGGAGAGCTTAGAGGAAACATATATGGATGATCTTTTTTATAGACAGGGCGTGAATGATGGTGACCATACCGTCCGGTAGCATCCCGTTCTAGGCCATATGGGATTCGGTACGAAAAGAGAGGTGTCGTCAGGCTGGTAGTGATGGCCATATCGTCCGATCGTGGGCTACGTGGGATTGGTTATGGAGAGAGTGATATCGTCAGACTGATAATGATATTCATGTCGTCCGATTGTGGGCTACATGGGACTGGTTATGGAGAGAGTGATATCGTCAGACTGATAGTGGTGATCATGTCGTCCGATCGTGAGCTGCATGAAACTGATTATGGAGAGAGTGGTGTCATCAGATTGGTAGTGGCGGTCATACTATCGAGGTTCCATAGCCATAGATCGAGGGAGCAGGCGCTGGTTGGTGAAGAACCTCGGTGTATATCCATTTCAAAGGAGCTCGGACTCCTAATGGAGATACGTCTGGAGGGGATCATCCGAAAGAAGTTCGATCGAAGGAGATGTCTAGAGAAAGTTCAACTCCTGGAGGAGTCCGACTGTAGGAGCGATCCAAAAGGAGTTTGGCTCTTGGAGGAATCTGATTGAGGGAGAATTTTGGAAGAAGTTTGGTTCTTAGAGGAGTCCAACTGCAGGAGCGATCTAAAAGAAGTTCGATTTCTGAAGAAATCTGATTGCAGGAGCGATCTAGAAGAAGTTTGGCTAGGGCTCGATCGTTGAAAAATTCGGTCGGAGCTCGACCACTAAGAAGTTCGGAGGAAGTTCGACCCCTGAAGGAGTCCAACTGTAGGAGCGATCCGAAAGGAGTTTGGCTCTTGGAGGAATCTGATTGAAGAAGAATTCTAGAAGGAGTCCGACTCTTGGAGGAGTTCGACTGTAGGAGCGATTCAAAAGGAGTTTAGTTTCTGGAGAAATTTGATTGTAGGATCGATCTGGAAGGAGTTCGACTAGGGCTCGATCACTGAGGAGTTCGGTCGGAGCTTGGCCACTGAGGAGTTTGGCTACCATAGGAGTTCGACTAAAGCTCGACCGCTGAAAAGTTTGGTTGGTTAAAAGAATTCAGCTAAGACTCGATTGCTGGAAAGTTTGGAAGGAGCTCGACCGCTGAGGAGTTTGGTCAGAGCTCGACCATTGAGGAGTTCGGTTGTGACTCGATCGTTGAGGAGTTCGAAGGGAGTTCGGCTATCGTAGGAGTCTGATTGAAGCTCGATAGCTAAGAAGTTCGATCGGTTGAAAGAATTTGACTAAGACTCGACCGCTGAAGCTCTTCCGTGACTACCGATTACATGAGACTGAGCATTGGACTGGACTTCGGCAGGAGTGGGGTTTATCCCCAATAATAGTTCCTTCCACTTTCAAGTTCGAAACTTGAAGAAAGGGAGTGCAGAAAAGGCGACTACTGAAGTCCTCTTCAGAGCTCTACATCAGTTCAAGATGAAGCTCGGAGGAGATCTCATCTCCAACCAAAGTTGAAATTGAAGATGAGGCTCGAAGAAGATCTCATCTTCAGTCGAGGTTGAAGCATGGAGGAGATTTTATCTCCTACAGCTAAGGTTGGCTAGGAGGAGATCTTATCTCCTGCAGTCAAGGCTGAAGCTCGAAGAAGATCTTATCTCCTGCAACCGAGGTTGAAGCTCGGGGAAGATCTTATCTCCTACAGTCGAGGTTGACTTGAAAAAGATCTTATCTTCTGCAGTCAAGGTTGAAGCTCGAAGGAGATCTTATCTCCTGCAGCCGAGGTTAGCTCGGGGGAGATCTTACCTCTTGCAATCGAGGTTGACTCGGGGGAGATCTTATCTCTTGCAGTCGTGGCTAACTCAGTTGCTCGAAGGAGATCTTTTCTCCCGCAATCGAGGTTGGCTCTGAGGAGATTTTATCTCCTGCCGTTGAGGTTGGATCAGAGGTGATCTTATCTCCTGCAGCCAAGGCTGAAGCTCAGAGGAGATCTTATCTCCTGCAGTCAATGTTGGCTCGGGAGAGATTTTATCTCCTATAGCTGAGGTTGGTTCGGTGGCTCGAAAGAAATCTTATCTCTAGCCGAGGTTGACTCAGTCGCTCAGAAGAGATCTTATCTTTAGCCAAGATTGACTCAGTCACTCGAAAGAGATCGTATCTCTGGCCAAGGTTGGCTCAGACGCTCGGGAGAGATCTTATCTATGATCCTATAGACTTTGAAGCTCAGTCTTTAACTTTGCTCATGTTAGAATGAGGTTCTCCTCTTACTCCTAATGGACTGTGGGGCACATAAGGGTTATTGTCAGGGCCTCTCCCTCCATCTCATCTAAAATGAACGAGGCCTTCAACTTTGCTCGCATTAGGATGAGGTTCTTCTCCTATTCCTAATGGACTGTGGGGGCACATAAGAACCATTATTAGGGCCTCTCCCCCATCTCGTCTAAAATGAACAAGGCCTTCGACTTTGCTCGTGTTAGGATGAGGTTCTCCTCCTGTTCCTAATGGATTGTGGAGGCACATGAGGGCCGTTGTCAGAACCTCTCCTCCATCTCATTTAAAATGAACAATGCCTTTGACTTTGCTCACGTTAGGACGAAATTCTCTTTCTGTTCCTAATGGACTATGGGGGCACATAAGGGCCATTGTCTGGGCCTCTCTTTCCATCTCATCTAAAATGAACGAGACCTTCGACTTTGCTCGCATTAGAATGAGGTTCTCCTCATGTTCCTAACAGGCTGTGGGGGCACATAAGGATTGTTGTCAGGGCCTCTCCCCCCATCTTGTCTAAAATGAATGAGATCTTTGACTTTGCTCACGTTAGGATGAGATTCTTCTCTTATTCCTAATGGACTATGGGGGCACATAAGGATCGTTGTCAGGGCCTCTCCCTCCATCTCATCTAAAATGAACGAGGTCTTTGACTTTGCTCGCATTAGGATGAGGTTCTCCTCCTATTCCTAATGAATTATGGGGCACATAAAGGCCGTTGTCTGGACCTCTCCCCCATCTCGTCTAAAATGAACGAGGCCTTCGACTTTGCTTGCATTAGGATAAGGTTCTCCTCCTATTTCTAACGAGTTATGGGGGCACATAAGGCCGTTGTCAGGGCCTCTCCCTCCATCTCGTCTAAAATGAACGAGACCTTCGACTTTGCTCGTGTTAGGATGAGGTTCTCCTCCTATTTTTTAACGGGCTATGAGGGCACATAAGGGTCATTGTCTGGGCCTCTCCCTCCATCTCGTCTAAAATAAATGAGGTCTTCAACTTTGTTCGTGTTAGGATGAGATTTTTCTTCTATTCCTAATGGGCTATGGGGGTATATAAGGGCCGTTGTCTGGGCCTCTCCTCCTATCTCGTCTAAAATGAATGTGGCCTTCGACTTTGCTCATGTTAGGATGAAGTTCTCTTTCTGTTCCTAATGGGCTATGGGGGCACATAAGGGCCGTTGTCTAGGCTTCTCCCCCATCTCGTCTAAAATGAATGAGGCCTTCGACTTTGCTCACGTTAGGATGAGGTTCTCCTTCTACTCCTAACATGGCCACTTTCGTTCATTTTTTTCTATCATCACGTAATTCTTGCACTAAAAAATAATAATGCTAAAATGAAGGAGTTTTATTGAAGGAAGATTACTGGTAATACATCCGCAGATCTTCTAAGTTCCAAGGTTGGGGAAGCACTATTCCTCCAAGCTCCTTCAGACGATAAGTTTCGGACCGGATGACCTCCATCACTTCATATGGGCCTTCCCAATTTGGAGCGAGCTTTTTCTGGCTCTAAGGTTGAGAGATGGTGACTCGTCGAAGCACTAGGTCCCCCACTCTGAACGTCTTACTTCTAACTCTGAAGTTATAGTATCGGGCCACCTTCCATATGTAGACTGCCATCGAAATGTGGGCTTCCTCCCTCTTCTCTTTCAGTAGATCGAGGTTGACTCTAAGGTCCTGTGGATTGTGCTGCTCGTTGAAGGTCATGACCCATGCTGACGGAAGCTTAAGTTCAATCGAGATAACCACCTCCATACCAAAGGCTAAGGCAAATGGAGTTTTCCCAGTCGGCAGTCTTTGCATGGTTTGGTACGCTCAGAGGACGTGGTAGAGTTCGTCTACCCAGACCCCCTTTGCTCTATCGAGCCTCATCTTGAAGTGGATGAGCTACCGATGGGTAGAGTTTGGTTGGTCACTTCAGCCTCCCCATTGGCCTGTGGGTGAGCTACCGATGTGAAGTGGTAGAAGATGTTTAGGTTTTCATAGAACTCGACGAACCTCGCCCCAATGAACTGCCATCCATTATCAGTTATAAGAGTTTGGGGTAGACCAAATCGATAGACTATCGACTTCCAGATGAAGTCCTATACCTTGACCTCGGTAATCTTCGCTAGTGGTTCAGCTTCGACCCACTTGATGAAATAATCGATCGCGATCAGGAGGAACTTTTATTACCCGGGCATCGTTGAAAAATGGCCAAGTATGTCCATTCTCCATTGCGTAAATGGCCAAGGTGCACTTAGCGGAGTAAGCTCGGAGGTCGGCTGCCTTTGTATGTTTGTATTTTTCTAACAGCGGTCGCATTTCTTAACATACTCCATGGAATCGTGAAATAAGGTCGGCCAGTAGTACCCTTACCGAAGTAGTTTTTACGATAGGAACCTGGCCCCTACGTGACTTTCATAAAGTCCCTCATGCACCTCCCATAATGTGAGATCGACCTCTGAAGGTCGGAGATATCTTAGCAGCGGGAGCAAGTATGACCTCTTATACAGTCTGTCCTCGTACAAGACGTATCGGGAGGCTTGATTTCTGAATTTTCGAGCTTCTTTCGGATCATGAGGAAGGACTCCTTCCTTGAGGTAGGTGACCAGTGGGTCAATCCAGCTCGACTCAAACTCTATCTATAGGATGACCTGAGATTTCTCTAGACTTGGGCACTTTAGAGTCTCCAAAACACTTCTTTAGGCAGTTCGGATGGGGCTGAAGTGGCCAACTTAAAGAGAAAATTGGCTCTTGCATTTTTTGCCCTCGAAATCTATCAAATGTCAAAACTGCAGAAGGTCGAAGTCAAGTCCTTTACTTTTCCAAGGTATTTCACTATGCTTTCCTTCCGTGCTTCGTAGCTGCCATTAACTTGGCCGACCACTAACTGAGAATCGCTGTAGACTTAAAGCCGATCTATTTTCAACTTTCTTGCTATTTTTAATCTGACTATCAGTGCTTCATATTCGGCCCCATTATTGATCGTAGAAAATTCAAAGCATAGCGCGTACTTGACGATGACTCCCTCGGGGCTGACCAAGACCAACCTCGTACCAACTCTAGTGGAGTTGGATGAACCGTCCACGTGCAGAGTCCAAAAGCCTTTAGAAAGGTTGGCACTTTTCTTAGGGGGGTTCGACCGCGATAGTAAGGTGTTGGTCTCGATCTGTTCAAGCTTGGCTTCAACTGGAATGGTGCATTCTAGCACAAAATCAGCCAATACCTAGGCCTTGATCGATGACCGAGGTCGATAGTTGATGTTAAACTTTGTGAACTCGATTGTCCATTTTGCGATTCTCCTGGAGACATCCGTTCGATAAAAGACTGCTTTTATTAGTTGGTCCGTGAGGACCATTATGGTGTACTCCTGAAAATAAGGTTAGTCTTCTGGCAATAATTAGAAGAGAGTAAGTTAATTTTTTTAGCCTAGAGTACCTAGTTTCTGCATCCCTCAAAATTCGGCTTACGTAATAGACTGATCGCTGCATCTTCGCTTCTTTCTTGATCAGGAATACTACTAGGGCCACCGGGGAGACTACTAAGTACAGGAATAATTCCTCTTCGAATTTGGGCTTTGCCAGAAGTGGGGGTGAGCCGAGGTACTTTTTAAGTTTCTCGAATGCTCGTTGGTACTCCACCGTCCAGCAGAAGTTCTTTGGTTGCCTAAGAACACAAAAGAAGGGCATGCATCATTCAGTCGATCTTGAGACGAAATAATTTAGGAACGCCACCTTCCCAGTCAGGTGCTGGACTTCTTTGATCATTTTTGGAGCAGTCATCTTTTGAATGGCTCAGATTTTTTTGGGGTTTGCTTCAATCCCACACCTCGATACTATGAACCCCAGAAACTTTTTGGAGGTCACACCAAAGACGCACTTGATTGGATTCAGTTTTATCTTATGCTTCCTAAGTGTGCTGAAGGTCTCTTCAAGATCGATGAGGTGGTTTGTAGAAGCTCGACTTTTGACGAGCATGTCATCCACGTATACCTCCATGTTGCGGTCGATCTGCTTTTTGAAGATCTTATTGATCAGATGCTGGTATGTTGACCCTATATTTTTGAGTCCGAAGGGCATGATTCTATAACAATAAAGACCACGGTCAGTAATGAAAGCAATCTTCTCCTCGTCCTCAGGCACCATCCGTATCTGGTTATAACCAGAGAAGGTATCCATGAAGGTGAGAAGCTCATGGTCCGAGGTCGCATCCATCAGTTGATCAATCCTGGGTAGGGGGTAGCTGTCTTTCGAGCAGGCCTTGTTCAGCTTTTTAAAGTCAATGCACATCCTCCACTTGTTGTTCATCATTTTGATGAGGACCACGTTTGAGACCCAGGTCAGATAATTAACCTCCCAAATGAATCTAACTTTGAGGAGCTTATCTACTTCTTTGGCGATTGCTTTCTTCCTCTCTAGGGTGTGGTGGTGCATCTTTTCTTTTATCAGCCGATGCTTCGGATCAACGGCTAGCCGATGTTCCATGACCTCGACGTCGATTTTCGACATGTCTACTGGGGTCCAGGTGAAGTCATCCGCATTTCTCCTGAGGAAGGTAACGAGTTGCTCCCGAACCTCATCTATCAAGTTGGAGCTGATCTGCACCGCATACTCCACGTTCCCATCATTTAAGGGTATAGAGACGAGATCCTCCATAGGCTTGTCCCGCTCCTCAGTGAGGTCATCACGGACATCCAGTCCATCAACAAGATAAGGGTCAGACCGCTCTTCCTTATATAGGATGATTGAGTAGCAGTGCCTCATCAGAACCTGATCTCTCCTGACCTCTCCAATCTCGTGACTCATCAGAAACTTCATCTTCAAATAATGGGTTGATACTACCGCCTGAAGTGTATTTAGATCAGATCGGCCGAGAATAGCATTATAGGCGGATGGAGTCCTCACGACTAGAAAATTGACCTATGTTTTAGTCAGTTTCGGGCATTGCCCTATAGTCATAGCTAAAATTATTATGCCCTTAACTGGTACGGCATTACCAGTGAATCCTATCAGTGGGGAGTTCATAGGCCCCAAGCAATCATCGGATAAGAATATTTTTGAGAAGGCATCATAAAATAATACATTGACCGAGCTTCTATTATCCACCAAAATGCGGCATACATCATAGTCGGCAATATTCAAAGATATTACAACCGCATCATTGTACGAAAATTAGACCCCCTAGGCATCCACCTCGATAAAAGTCATAGGCTTCTCGGTCCTCCATCTCTTGATCGATCCCTCGGATCCGCTGGCCTCTCTTTGCTGAAATCCCCCTAAGATGGTATTGATGACATCGAGAGATGGCTGATCTTTTTGTTAGTCCTCCCTCCTTGGTGGTTCAGGCCGCGGTAACATCCTCGGTCGATCTTCCCACCCTACAGGCTATCTCCCAAGGAATCGGCCAAGTCTGCCTCACTTGACGAGCTCTTCGATCTCATCCTAGAGTTGGATGTACTCCTCAGTGTCGTGATCGTGGTCACGATGATAAAGGCAGAACTTATTGGAATTTTGCTTGCTGGGATGAGAATGCATCCTCTCCGATCTCAAAAATTATTTCCTGATTTTCATTAGCACTTGAATTTTTGGGACGTTAAGAGGGGCGTAGTTGTGAAATCTTCATTAGGGAGAACCTCGGCATGCCCTTCCGTCAGGGCTTCCCTACCTCCAAGCCCAGAGGAGAGTTCGGGCTTGCTTGCACCAAGAAGTCCAAAAATGCAGTCGAGCTTCACTAGGCTTCCCTTTGGTGGGCCTGCCCGGCCCGCCGATTCATCTTTCACCATAGGCTTCATCGTCCTTGGCCTTGAGGGCTTCTTTAGCCCGGGCATAACCTTTAGCCCAAGCTAGCATGTCAGCAAAGTTTCTGAGATACTTCTTTTTCAGGAAGAATAATAAATCATTCTTCTAAAGGCCACCCTTGAGAGTGGCCATGGCGACTGATTGGTCCAGATTTTGGACCTCCAATGTGGCAGTATTAAACCAGGTGACATAAGTTCGAATGAATTTCTCCTTCTTCTGCTTGATGGTCAGCAGAAAATTCGAATCTCGGTGCAGTTGTCGACTATTGATGAAGTGGGCTATAAACTGATGGCTCATTTGATCAAACGATAAGATGGTACTCGACTTAAGCATCGAGTATCAGTTTCTTGCGGCTCCCTTGAGGGTGGAGGAAAAAGCTTGACATAAAATAGCGTCTGACGCACCATGGAGCAACATCATTGTCTAAAAGACTTTCAGATGATCGATCAGATTGATGGTTCCGTCGTAACTCTCAAACTGTGGGAGCTTGAAGTTCGGCAGGATCGGTTCCTGCATAATTTTCTATGAAATAGGAGGATCAGTATAAATATCATTATCATGTGAGGAGGAAGTATGACGGAGCTTTTCAATTCGTCGACTCATTTCTAAGAGCCTTTGATCCAAGAGATCTTCACGGTTGTTGATCTTTAGGATTTTCTGATGAAATAGATACGAAGCTTGCCCCTGGGTTAAGTCGTGGTTTGAGTAGGGGCCCTCCATCCTCTACTTCTCCTTTTCGGGGATCAGAGGCCGGATGGCCCAAGTCGACCATTTTCGGACCGAACCATAGTATTTTGGAGAATCCTGCATCGATCAAACTAGCGCTGGGGCCTGTCGATGCATGGCCTGTATTGCCTCCATGAGGCCATAAATCTGCTGGACCAGTAGGTTGAACTGCTCCGCATCTACCATGGCTATAGGTGAAACTTGGGTTGTCAGGACTGAAGCGGGAGTAGATGGATCTGGATGGGATCGGACCATGGAGGCCATCGATCGTCGGATCGAAGCTCTTCTGAAAGGCATTTTCTCTCAAAAAAGAACTCTAGAGAGGAAGAAGGAGGATCTCTCGAGAGGAAAGAGAGAGGTCGTCGCTGAACACTTCTTTAAGAATAAGAAAATCTCCAGAATAGAGGGCCCTTCCTCTAGCACCAATTCTGTTGGTGTATAATTTGGTTGACGCCAGATCGAGCTGGAGTGGAGGATGAGGTCGCCGTCGGTGATCTACAAAATAAAGTCCCATCTGGAGTTGGTGGTGGTAGCTCCAGCAGGACCTTCCGATGATCAAGTCAGCTCTTCTGGCCAATAGAAATGAAGTGCTCAGGAGTGAGCTTAGAGCTTTTAAGGGGAGAGGAGAGCTTAGAGGAAACATATCTGGAGGGTCTCTTTTATAGATGGAGCTTGAATAATGATGACCATATCGTTTGGTAGCATGCCGCTCTAGACCGCATGGGGTTCAGTATGGAAAGAGAGGTATCGTCAGACTGATAGTGGCGGCTATGTCGTCTGATCGTGGACCGCATGGGACTGATTATGGAGAGAGTGGTATCACTAGACTGGTAGTAGTGGCCATGTCGTCCGACCGTGGGCCGCATGGGATTGATTACGAAGAGAGTGGTATCGCCAGACTGATAGTGGTGGCCATGTCATTTGACCATGGGCCGCATGAGATTGGTTATGAAGAGAGTGGTGTTGCCAGACTGGTAGTGGCGACCATACCACTGAGGTTCAATAGTCGTAGTTCGAGGGAGCAGGTACTGGTTGGTGAAGAACCTCAGCGTATATCCATTTTAGAAAGGCTCGAACTCCTAAGGGGGATACGTCTAGAGGGGATCATCCAGGAGGAGTTTGATCGAAGGGGATGTTCGAAGGAAGTTTGGCCCTTGAAGGAGTTCGACTGCAGGAGCGATCCGAAAGGAGTTTGGCTCCTGAAGAAATCTGGTTGAAGGAGAATTCTGGAAGGAGTCTGACTCTTGGAGATGTCCGACTGCAGGAGCAATCCGAAAAGTGTTTGGTTTCTAAAGAAATCTGATTATAGGAGCAATTTGGAAGGAGTTCGGCTAGGGCTCGATCGCTGGAAAGTTCGATCGGGGCTTGGCCATTGAGAAGTTCGAAGAAAGTTCGACCCCTAGAAGAGTTCGACTGCAGGAGCAATTTGGAAGGAGTTTGGCTCATGGAGGAATCTAGTTGAAGGAGAATTCTTAAAGAAGTTCGGCTTTTGGAGGAGTCCAACTGAAGGAGCGATCTGGAAGAAGTTTGATTCCTAAAGAAATTCGATTGCAGGAGCGATTTAGGAGTTTGGCTAGGGCTCGATCGCTGAGGAGTTCGATCGGGGCTCGGCCACTAAGGAGTTTGGAGGAAGTTCGACTACCATAGGAGTTCGAATGGAGCTCGACCGCTGAGAAGTTCGGTCGGTTGAAAGAATTCAGCTAAGACTCAGTCGTTGGAGAGTTCGGAAGGGGCTCGACTGCTGAGGAGTTCGATCAGGGCTCGGTCACTAAGGAGTTCGGTCGGGGCTCAGTCATTGAGAAGTTCAAAGGAAGTTCGGCTGCTATAGGAGTCCGACTGAAGTTCGACCGCTGAGAAGTTCGATCGGTTGAAAGGATTTGACTAAGACTCGACTGCTGGAGCTTTTCCGTGACTACCAATTGCATGAGGTTGAGTATTGGACTGAACTTCGGCAGGAGCGGAGTTTATCCCCAACAACTGCCATAATATCAAAGGCAAGGCTGAAGGGTGTTTCTCCAATAGGAACTTGGAGGGTGGTTTGGTAGCCTCAAATGATACTATAGAACTCTTCTACCCATAGTCCCTTGGCGTGACTTAGCTTCATCTTCAAACCCTGCAAAATAGTTCAATTTACCTCATCTTCTCCATTGGATTGTTGATGCCTAATCGAGATGATCCTATGGTCGATGTGGAGCTCTGAGCAGAACTTCTTGAGCTTTGGGTTATCAAATTTCTGTCCACTATCGATGATGATGGCATAGAGAATCTAATTCTGACTTCTAGATAAAGTCTTGAACCTTCTTCTCAGTGATTTGCTCTAGGGTTTGGCTTCTACCTATTTTGTAAAATAGTCGATGGTGACAATGAGGAACTTCATTTGTTCGATCGCCTATGGGAAGAGACTGTGGATGTTAATTCCTCACTGAGCAAATGGCCACAGCACAAAAATTGGTATGAGCTCAGTTGTAGGTTGACGTGAAATATGGGCATCACTTTGACATTAGTCGCTTTTCTTGACAAGCTTGGCTACATCTTGCTGCAATATTGGCCAGTACTATCCCTATCAGAGTACTTTGTAGGCTAGTGATTTACCTCTTAGATGATTATTGCAAATGCTTTCGTGTACCTCCTGAAGAGTATAGTCGGCCTTAGAGGGCTGAAAGCATTTGAGCAGAGGAAGGGAATATAATCTTTTATATAGCTTTTCTTCAAAGAGGACATACAAAAGGGCTTGCCACTTGATCTTTCAAGCCTTCGCTGGATTTGGAGGGAGGACTCTGCTAGTAAGATGACTCATGAGTGGGTCCATTCAGCTCAACTTATAGTTGACCTACATGACCATGGGTAGATCTTCAATGCCGGATCTTTTCAAGTACTCAATGAGAACCTTCTGATTGAGCTCAGTCCCCTCGAGGTTGCTAGTCCAAATAGTATATCTACCAGTGTATTCTCAATCCTTGATATCTGCTGAACTTCAAACTTCCTAAAAATCAAGTCGGCTCCTTGATTCTTTGTAGATACTTTATCATCATTGGCTCTCAATCCTCGTACTCTACTTGAACATGGTTGGCGATAAATTTGAAGTTGATGAAGGCTCTGAGTTGCTCCACCTCAAGCTTCCTGGCAATGTAGAAGCCAGTGATCAATGCCTTATACTTGGCTGTGTTATTCATGGCATTAAAATTGAACTGCAATGCATACTCAATTATAACCCCATCCAGGCTGGTAAGAATGAGCCCAGCCCCCACTGCTTTGAGAATTGGAGGCTCCATTAATGTGTAAGATCTACTGGGGCCCATCGATCTTCTCTTCAGATGTCCATGAGGTCATTTCCTCCTCGAGAATGGTGTTCTTAGCAACAAAGTCCACCAAGAATTAAGCTTTCGTGGCAAGCTAGGGAAGATACTTAATGTTGAACTCACTAAGCTCAATTATCCATTTTGTCATTCATTCTGACATGTCAAGCCTTTGCAGGATGGCTTTTAGTAGCTAATTGGTCACGACCACCATCGAATAGGCCTGTAAGGTTGGAGTCACTAAGTTAAGGTGACAAGGACAAGAACAGTCTTTTCCAATCTAAAGTACCTTATCTCAGTATCTCGTAGTACCTTGCTCATATAGTAAATTATCTTCTGAACCTTTCGTTCTTCTCGAATCAGCACCAAATACACTGTAGAAGGTCAGACAACTAAATATAAGTATAGGGTATCACCTACATCTAGTTTGGATAGCAATGGTGGTGATCCGAGCTAGCTCTTAAAATTCTCAAATATAGCTCAGCACTCCTCTGTCCACTTAAAGTCCTTAGCTTAGTGCAAGGTGATAAACATATTAAATATATTTATAAAAATATTAATTTATTAATTAATTTATTTTTATTTCTTAAAAATTAATATTTTATTTTATCTTTTGCAAAAAAAGGATCATCAATGAAAAGATTTTGATTTATGGATCAAAATAAAAAAAAATTGGAGTGAATTGGACTCAAATTGAATCCAGAATGAAGATTCAAAGAAAAAAGAAGAAAAAAATAAAAAAATAAAACCGACCCAAATCAAGCCCATTAGGCCGGCTGGTGCACAATAAATCGACTAGCTAGTCTATGAAGCTAGGTGTAGACCATCCAACTCAGCAGGCATGGCCAATCAGTGGCCGACATATGGTAGACGTGGACCCTTGAAGGGTCCACAAAAAATCCCATGCGACTCATAGGGGTAGAAAGGTCATTTCATCAGAAACAACATGCAACGATTCATTCGAGTCTTCAATGAGTTCAGTCCATGATGGTCTACAAGCATGGGAAAGCACCATCTAATGGTCATGATAGCTCTCGATCAAAATCTGATGGCTAGAAATGAGCATCAGTTGATCCAGAGCTTTTTACACGATCCGATGACCGAGAGCTGTGCTGGTCGAGATCCAACTATCGATAATGGATTTTGATTTGATTCAGAAGATCTCAACCTAATCTGACAATTAGAATTCACCTAATCAGGTGATCCAACGATCCATAATTGATCTGGGCCCTATTGGAGCTATAAATAATGAATTTTGGGTTGATTTGAGCCATTTAAACATGATCCGGTGGCTGAAAACCTTCACAAGAGCAAGCATTCGAATTAAAATCAAAATTTCCTCATTTCTCTCCTTCCCTAATTTGAATTCTCACATTTTCTCCTCTATAAAAGCCACCTTAAGCCAATTCATCGGGCAATCAACCTCCCCCTTGGGGGACCAAGCCCTTCTTCATGCCACAGCCAAACAACCAGCCCTCTCTTCCTCTCTCTCTCTCCAAAGCCTTTTTCTTTCTCTCTTCTTTCTTCTTTCTTCCATAAATCTAAGCCTATTTGTACACAAATCCTCTCTTCTGCTTCTAATTTCTATACCCAGTTGCTGCCTAAGGATCTTCCTCAAAGCTCAAGGATGAAAATTTTAGCAAGAAACTTTTCGATGGCTGGCTAGTTTATTTTGTTCTTAGGAGATCACTGTGATCCTATTTTGATGATATTTTTTATTTTTTTTATTTTTTATATTTCTTTTTTAATTTATAATAAAAACTACTTTTATTTATTATATTCTTGTGTCTTTATTTTCTTGCATAAGATTAATCTGAAATAGTTTATAATCCTTGGGATGAGCCATGATCTATAGATATGATTCATACTCTTATAATATATTATCTTTAAATTATTTTTTTATATTTTAATTAATTTATACTAGTCTATAACTTTAAGGGATAAGCTATGATCCAAGGGTACAGACCATGCTCTCTAAGATAGATTATATTTTTATTAATTAGATATCAATTTAAGTATATTAAAAAGGATACTAGCTGTCAGAGTCAGAGAGCAGTTAACATCCTAAGAATCCATCTCCATACTTATAACCAAACTTTTAATTAATTTGCTATTTATATTAATTTAATTAATCTTTTAATTAATCTTAATCTTATTTTTAATTTATAATCTAAATTATTTAAATATAATTAACACGATCTCTAAGAATACGATCATGACTCATCCTATCTATATAGTAATAAGTTAATTTTATTTTTGATCATCTACATCAGTGATCAAATTTTGGCTCCATTGCCAGAGATCATGATTTAATTACTTAAAAAAATAAAAAAAATTAAAAATTTAAAAAATATAAAAAGTTAAAATTAAAAATTTTACATTGACACTGTATAGCTGTTTAGAAGATTAAAGATCTAATCACAGAATCTAATCAATAAAATTAACTAATTTAAGTTTGATTGTCTTATCTAACTTGGACATCTTGTCTTTTTGCATCTCATCTTCATAAAATATTTTAAAGATACTAAATTCAATTAAAAAAGATAAGGTGAGAATTTGATCATCCTTTCTTAGTCCATAAATAATCAACCAGTATCCCGCATTAACCTAAGTCTTTAATTCTTAAAACTAATTAGACGTTGGCCCTTAAGGATATTCAAGCTCAATAGGACAAGAAATCCTAAAAATTCTACTAGATTAGGGTTAGTCAGTTTGATTAGTGTCTAAGACAAGTGGTTCAGGGATTGCATCCTAAAGAAAGGTGGTTACTTAATTGATTTCATTAGCTTATCTAGCCAAAATAATTGGTGTCTAAGAAAAATAATGGGAGAACTCCTACCGATCTTACACTTATCTGACCAGTTGAGTGGCTGATTTCTTACTTGAAAAACTTAAAGGTAAACTTGGTAGTAAGCTATCTAGATCTAGGATAAATCTTACCTAGGATTGATTGTATATCTTGATTGCTAACTAACATCAAATCTAATAAAACTTCTCTCATCTATTTCTTAGATTTAGGACTCTTTAGGTTATAATCTTTAGAATTTCTTTCATTCTTTTTTTTTAAAAAATTCTTTAAAAAATCTATAAAAACTTAAATCTGTGGTTGCTATAAGGTATAACTATAGGGTATTTATTTAGGTATTGTTCATCATGACCCAAGATTCAACCTTTAAATCCTAAAATTGAACAAATCCTTACAGCTAACAAACCTAGAATTATGGCTACACCCTTTCACCAATTGAGAAAATACTTTATCCCTTCTTCTTATACCTATGACCTCTATACACCCATGTATGAACCTAATAGTGGTGGAATCTATGAGGTTGGAAACTCCATAGATATCCATAATAAGGTAGATGAGTTAACCCAAAAACTTGACTATTTATTGAATATAAGACACTCTCCTACCTCATGTTTGCATGTGTGTGACATATGTTTGAGTCCCAACCATCTGGTTAGTGAATGTCCAGCCACATATAAATTATGGGAGTTTGCGCATGAGCAAACTTACCAAATCCAAATCCAGAATACTTATTACAATTCTTTTTCCAACACCTATAATTTGGGTTGAAAAAACTATCTAAATTTTTTAGGGACACCACAACCAATAATTGACTATGAACCTAACTATCTGGAGGAAACTTATACAGCATACCAATATCAAAATATTCTGCAATCCTCTTTAAGTGTCTATAGTTCAATATTTGAAGAGAATATTTTACACATGTTAGAAGGGCTATAAATGAATACCAAGATCGTCGACTCCCAAACTTAGTCCATAGCAAAGCTAGAAACTCAAGTCAGTTAGCTAACTACTATACTTAATAGTTGAAAGAAAGAAAAATTATCTAGTTAGCCCATAATTAATCTAAGAGAGCAATATGTGGCTGAGAGCTCCAATGTTTATGAAATTCTTATAGAATAGCTTAATATATAAATTAAAAACTATTTTGAGGTGGATGCACCTAGAGATGTAATTAAGAAAGCCACTCCTAGAATTATTTTTCAAGATCCAATGCTTACAAGTAGGGATCCTTTTAGGATGGACGATTTTAACATAAATGAATATACTGAAAATGTGAACACATTATTAGAACCATCTAATTTTAGCACTACTCCACCATGGGCTTAGAAATATAAATCAATATCGGCTCCAATAGCTTTTTCTTCAGAATCACCACCTTTTCCAGAATTGAATCCTTCTTTGGTCACACCTAAGTATGCATGTTTAAAATTAATGACATCCTTTCGGTACTCATTACATCGGACTCAATCCTTACCCCAATAACTAAATTCATGAGCATATTAGAAGAATAAATAGAAAAAATTCTGAACAAATAAGGGTCTATAAATGGGTTTGTAAATTCTCTTCTTAAAATTAGAAAAATAAAACTAACTAAGAATGGGGTGGTGAGTTACTTTCTAAAGATTGACGATAAAATATTAAAATTTATAAATAATAAAATTATAAGCCATCTTTCTAAGATTGGTAATCTAAAATCATTAGAATTTATCAATCCAATTTTTGACATGGGATAGACATAATGGTTTGGTGTGGCTGAAGACCTTAAACTTAACGCTTGTTAGGAGGCAACCCATCATTTTTATCTTTTAAATTTTAAATTTTTTTAAAATTTTTATAACACACTAATAAAGATAATTAGCCTACATTGGGGGAGAGCACATCATCAAAACATCCTGTATAAATCTGATGAAGTATAATGAAGGTCCTACAAATAATAAACTAGGTGATATCTCTTCTTGATAAATATTTTTATTTTTCTCTTTTTTCATTGAGGGTAATAAAAATTAAGTTGGAGGGAAGAGAATAACTAACTTTAAAATTTGTAAGTCCTCGAGTATGATTTAAAATAATTAGCTTTATATATCTAAATTTTATTTTAATTAAGAGTTAATTAGACATCCTAATCAATGAATAATTAATAATCTAGATAATTTTAGAGATACTGAGAAGTAAATTATTAAAAAAATCTAATAAATCATAGGATTTAGATTAGACTAAATTTTAAGAGTGATTTTAGAATCCTCTTCTTACTAATTTTAATAAAAAATCTGTTCTAGAATCCTCCTTACTAATTTCAATAAAAAATCTACTTCATGCGAGTTGGATAGAAAGGTTGAAATATGCAAAAATTTTTCTTAAAATCTACTAAAATAAAAAAAATAAAAAATAAAAATATTGATTTTTCACTGAGCAACTGAGCTCTTTCTCCAAAGTAAGTGTTATAGTTCGCATAAAAAAATAGATAATATAAAAAAGAGAATTTATCATTATCTCACTAAGTAACCAGGCCCCTTCATCTAAGTAAGTATTGTGGTTCACATTAATAGGTGGGGATGCAAGAAATCAATTTTTTAAAAAAATGAATAATAAGAAAACTAAATTGCAAGAACAATAAACCCTTCTCACATCAAGTTAGTGGATTTAAAGAATAAAGTAGAAAGTTGATGAAAGAAGATCACTAAAAATTTTTATAGCTAATACTCAACCACTAATTAGATCAAATTAATAATCCGACAATGTAACTCTTCAATGGTCTGACCGAGTATCAGTTGTCTTTAGAAATATCTAAAATTAACTTTTAGTTTAAGGCTAAATCGGTATATATTGCTAATTTATCTGCTTTACTCAAGGACAAGCGAAGCTCAAGTTGGAAGGTGTGATAAACATATTAAATATATTTATAAAAATATTAATTTATTAATTAATTTATTTTTATTTTTTAAGAATTAATATTTTTATTTTATCTTTTGCAGAAAAAGGATCACCAATGAAAAGATCTCGATTTATGGATCAAAACAAAGAATATTTAAAGTGAATCATACTCAAATTAGACCCAGAATGAAGATTCAAAGAAAAAAGGAAAAAATAAAAAAAAATAAAACTAGTCCAAATCTAGCCCATTAGGTCGGCTAGTGCACGATGGACCGACCGGTCCATGGAGCCAGGCACAGACCGCCTAGCTCAGCAAGTGCGACTAATCAGTGGCCGGTGCATGGAAGACGTGGACCCTTAAAGGATCCTTAAAAAATCCCATGCAGCTCACAGGGGTAGAAAGGGCATTTCATCAAAAATGGCATGTGATGATTCATCCAAGTTTTCAATGAGTCTGATCCATGATAGTCTACAATTACAGAAAAGCACCATCCGATGGTCACGATGGCTCCCAATCGAAATCTAATGGCTGAAAATGAGCGCCGATTGATCCAGAGCTTTTTACGTGATCCGATAGCTGAAAGCTATCATGATCGAGATATAATGCCTAATAATGGATTCTAATTTGATTCAAAAGATCCTAACCCAATCCGATGATCAGAAATTGCTTGATGAGGCAATCTAAAAGTTCATAATCAATCTGGGTCCTATTGGAGCTGTAAATAGTTGATTTTGGATTGATTTGAGCTGTTTAAACACAATTCGGTGGCTGAAAACCTTCACAGGAGCAGGAATTCAAATTAAAATCAAATTTTCCTCATTTCTCTCCTCCCTGATTCGAATTCTTACATTTTCTCCTCTATAAAAGCCACCTTAAGCCAATTTATTGGGGAATCAGCCTCCCCCTTGGAGGATCAAGCTCTTCTTTATGCCACAGCTAAACAGCCAGCACTACTACAAAAATGGTCTATGACAGCGCATACTATGGTAGCGATTTTCGAAACTGCCGCCATAGAACCTACAGCAGTGGTTTTCGTTAACTGCTGCCATAGGTCAGACCTATGGCAGCGATTTTTGTAACCACTACTATAGGTCCGACATATAGCAGCGGTTAACGAAAATCACTGCCGTTGGTCAGACTTATAACAGCGATTACAAAAAATCACTATCATAGGTCGACCTATAGTAGTGGTTCATTGTAACCGCTGCTAAAACCACTGCCATAAGTCAGACCTATAGCAATAGTTAGTAGGAACCGCTCCTATAAGCTTATTTATGGCAGCGGTTAATTATAACCGCTGTCATATATATATATATTTTAAATATTATATAATTTTAAAATTTAATATCCATCTAAATAATTATTATTAGAGTGTCATCGCAAAAGGTCGTCTCGATCTGATGGCCCTAGCTTCGTCGATCAAAAAAATTTGATTTCAACGATCACGAACGATGATGCAATGATCTGATAGATCGAGATTTCCGATGCATCCAAAAATCTGCAATGATGATTTCGATGATGTTTGTAGTGTACTATCAAAGTTTTACTTCAATCGGATATCTTTATTTTGGTCAATTTAATATAGGTTAGTTTCGACCGTTAAATGATAAACGAGTGATTAAAGGACCAAACGGTGTCTGATTATGAGATAATTTTTTTTATAAATGATCTTGGCTACTATTTTAATCATTTTTTATGATGGTAATTATAAAATTCAACTTGTGAGATGAAGAATGATCTAAAACTATACGTCTCCTAATAATCATTCTGAAACTTCACTGATTATTATGCTCGTGCTTTTGTAATATCTGCTTAACATAAAAGATTATACAAAAATAATTTGAATTTTACTATCATCATTGTATAAAATATTTAAAATTATAACAAAGATCATTTAACTAAAAAATTATCTTATAATCGAATGCCATTTAACCCTTTGATCGGTTATTTCTAATTTAACGGTCGAAATCATTCCGTACTAAATTGATCATGATAACGATATCCGATTAAAGTAAAACTTTGATAGTATACTACAAACATCATCGAGATCATCGTTGTAGGTTTTTGGACTCATCAAAGGTCTCCATCTATCAGATCATCGCATCATCATTCGTGATCGTCGAAATTAAATTTTTCTGATCGATGAAGCTAGGGCCATCGGATCGAGGCGATCTTTTGCGATGATACTCTAATGATAATTATTTAGATAATGAACAGTGAAGATGGATATTAAATTTTAAAATTATATAATATTTAGAAAAAAATAAGAATAAAATTATTTACAACCTATGGCAGCGGTTATCAAAAATCGCTGCTATAGATCTACAGTAGCAATTATAGAACCGCTGTCGTAGATCTATGGCAGTGATTTTGGATAATCGTTGCCATAGATTTATGGCAGTGATTCGATAACCGCTGTCATAGGTTAGGTTAAAAATTCTCAAATTTTTTTTACTTTCTTTCCATGCGCGCTCGATCTCTCTCTGTCTCTCCCCCTCCTCTCCATTATCGATGAGACTTCTTTCCCTCCGATTGATGTCGCCCCTCCTCCCCCCTCGATCGGTGCCGCCCCTCCTTCCCCCTCCCCCTCTGGCCCTTCCATCCTAGCTGTGCCTCCCCGCCACCCTCCACCCCTACCCAGCACCCCACCCCCATCCTCCCCCGACCACCCTCCTTCTACCCTATCCCCGACCGCTCCTCCCCACCATCCGCCACCCCCCACCCGACCCCCCACCCCCACCCTCCCTCTAGCCGCCCCTCCTTCCCCCCATCCCCAGCCACCCCTCCCCGCCACCCTGCACCCTCCAGCCCCCCATCTCTGGCTGCCCCTTTCCGCCACCCCCAATCCAACCCCCCCACCCCCCACCCTTCCCCGGCCGCCCCTCCTTGCCCCCATCCCTGATCGCCGCTTCCTGCATCCTATCATCCCCCACCCCTCAACCCTCCCATCCCCGACCGCCTCTCCCCGCCACCCCCCACGGGCCCCCACCCCCCACACTCCTCCTTCCGATCGTTCGACCCTCCCATCACTATGCCTCCAGGGCCTCCTCATCACTGTGCCCCCTCTTCCTGGCCCCCATCCCGGCTACCCCTACTCTCTCTCTTTTCTTTTCTCTCTCTTCTCTATTTCACTATCTTGCTTTTGTTTCGTAGGTTACCTCTAGTGTTGTCGTCCTCCTCTAGCATCGTCGCTGACGATCTTCAGAGCTTTCGATGCGACCCACTCTCTATAGCCGTAGGTATAATTTATTTTAATTTTATAGTATTATTTATTAATCATATATATTTATATTAATTTATAAAATATTTATAATAAATATTATAAATATTTATTATAAATATTATAATTATTTGTATGTCGTAGTTTTTGGATCGTGCCATGGCGGTAGCCTTGGGCTGTGCCATATCGGCGGCTATGGACTAGATTTGTCAATGGATTGGGTTCGGATCGAAATTTGGATATTCATATCCAAATCTAATTTTAATTACTGATACCGAAACTGAACCCGAATATCCGATGGATTTGTACTTAAAATACCAGACCTAGATCCTAATAGATCTTGAAAGGTCAGAACCAATTTTGGGATCCAAAACTAAGAAACAGAGAGACTGAGAGGGAGACTGACAGATTGAGAGAGGGAGGGCCGACCATCGGTAAGGAAGATCGAGAGTGGAAGGGAGGGGGTCCGACCTCGCCGTCGTTGCCAGCGAGGGAGATCGAGAGAGAGAGAGAGAGAGGAAGGAAGGGATCCGGCCTCGCCGCCATCATTGAAAGGGAGGAGGTCCGGTCTTGCCAGCGAGGGAGATCGAATGAGGGAGAGTGGGATATCGAGAGAGCGAGAGAGGAAGGAAGGGGGTCCGGCCTTGCCGGCATCATTGGGAGGGATGGGATCCGACCTTGCTGGTAAGGAAGATCGAGAGAGTGAGAGAGGGAAGGATAAGGGGCCTCGTCGATGAGGGAGATCGAGAGAGGAAGAGAGGAAGATCGAGAGATGAAAAAGTTGGGAGGGAGGGGTTCGACCTCGCCGTCATCGTCGGTGAGAGAGATCGAGAAAGGGAGAGAGGGAGTGATCGAGGGGATGGCACACAGCTGAGCCAGCTCGGATACGCAGTCGAGTCGGCTCGGGCCATGATCGAGTCAATTGGGGGAGGATCCGAACCGAATATCTCAAGCATGGAGCCAACTATCTCAGGCATGGAGCCAGCTCGACTTCTGAGCAAATAGAATTTGATGTCTCTTTAAGGTTCCAACTTTAAGTCCTAAGGTGCCACCATCATCTACTTTGTTCTTCTTTCAGATTTCTGAATTAACACCAAGATTCACGCAAGAGATCGAATCTACGATTGTTGCTCATCCTTAATTATTTATGAATATAATTCATGTTATAGAATTTATTGCATAACATTTTTTGAATGTTTATATCTTGTTGCTTTTGTTTATTGCATTGCATAACAATAGATCCATCAATTGATTTGTGTACATAATCTCCGACATCCATACAATTATATGTAATTATATGAATTAGAGAATTATGTACAATGATCAATTGATTGTCCAATATGGATAGTTTGAAAATTATAGATAATTCTATAGATAATTATAGTAATCAAATGGTATGCTAAGAATTCTGAATAAAATTTTGGATAGTACTTTTTTTTTTGTTCTTCCTACATGGGAGAACTAAAAAAAATACTGTCAAAATTTTATTCGATCCCTGTTGCATATCATTTGATTACTGTAATGAACCTATAGAATTAATGCAATTTCTAAATGAGATAGGACCTATCTTTATCTATTAGTTGATGATAGGGTGCATTTATTGCATATCTAAAAATGATATTTAATCTGAGTTCCACACATGATTTACTTGCAGTATCATCATTTTTAAAATGGATAAGGAGTGGATGAAGTTTAGTAGGCTCTCGTCAGAATATGAGGCTGGACTTTAAAAATTTCTTGCTTATGCTATAAAAAAATTTAGGGACCATGGACTGATCCAATATCCTTATAAAAAGTGTATGGGTGGGCCGTGGCTACCTCGTCAAGATGTCAATAATCACCTCATTATTCATTTCTTTAAAGCCAGTTATGAAATTTGTTGGAACCAATATGGTGAGGACAGGCTGCAAGGAGGCGATCAATCTAAAGGGGGAGTGAAACAAATGATTTACGATATTTTTTCATTTGTTGGCCATAATGATAGTGCATCTACGTCCATGTCCGATCCTGTGGTTGGTCGAATGACAAACAGTGAGAATGTGGAGAAGATCCACAAGTTGATGGAGGATGCTAATATTTCATTGTATCTCGAATGTGAAAAGATGGTGAAGCTTGAGTTCTTAATCTAGTTGTATCATGCGAAATGCTTCAACGGATTCAGTAATAATGGAGTGAACTGCATACTAGAGCTTTTGAAGGACATTCTTTTGGATGATTCATAAATTTCGAAGAATAATTATGAGGCATCGAAGATTATTAAATAGCTGGGCTTATACTAAGATACATGTATGTCCCAATGATTACATACCCTATTGGGAGGGGGATATCAATTGCAATGAGGGAATAAGGTGCGGTGTATCAAGATGAAAATAGAATAAAGATGGCACATCGACTCGTGTACCTCAAAAGTTGATATGGCATTTTTCTTTGATTCTGAGACTACAAAAGTTGTTTATGTCGGCAAAGACATCGAAGGACATGAGATGGCATGAAGAGGACTGAACAAAAGATGATGCATTGAGGCATCCAGCCGATGGAGAGGCATGGTAGAAGTTTAATGAATTACATCCCAACTTTGCACAAGAGATACGTAATGTGAGGTTAGGCTTGTCGTACGATGGTTTCAACCCGTTCAAGCATATGAATACTGTCCATCGTGTATGGCCAGTTTTTATTCATATTTATAACCTTCCACCGTGGATGTGTATGAAAAAATTCTTTGCTTTCATGACAATGCTCATCCTTGGACCGATGGAGGTAGGTAATGACATTGATGTTTATTTGTAACCTCTTATTACCGAGCTGAAATAGTTATGGAGCATTCAAGGTGTTCCAACTTTTGATGCTTTGCTAAATGAGTCATTCTCCATGCGCACAGCACTTTTGTGAATAATAAATGACTTTCTAATCAATGCCCTAATGTCAGGTTGGAGCACCAAAGGTGAGCTAGCATGCCCGGTCTATGGAAGAAACACCCAGTCTAGAAGGTTGATACATCGGAGGAGCTTTAGTTATATGGGGCATCGACTTTTCTCTATCGAAACCATCCATACAAAAGGGATGCATGCTTCTTTGATGGCACTGTTGAAGAAGGTTAGGCAGCTTGCCGGATGTCTGGGAGTGAAGTACTTAGAGTGTTAGATGGTCTAAGTATTGAATTTGAGAAAGATGATCTGATTTGTGATAAAAAAAGAAAGCATCGATCAAAGAAAGATGACACACATTTTAATTGGAGGAAAAAGAGCATCTTCTTTGACTTGCCATATTGGGAGACAAACTTATTGCACCACTGCTTAGATGTAATGCATATTGAAAAGAATGTGTGCGAGCTTCTTTTGGCAACAATCTTGAATATCAAGGATAAGACCAAGGATGACTTAAATTTTCAACTTGACTTGAAATAATGGGATATTAGAAGATCACTCCATCCAAAGCCGACAAGAGGAGAATAGTGGAGGCTTCCTCATGCATGCTATGTTATGAATACCTTCGAATGGTCCATATTTCTTCATGTGTTGGAGAACATAAAGATCCCAGATAGATACTCAAGCAACATATCAAAGCATGTGAATAGTAAGGATGTCAAACTTGGAGGATTGAAGACTCATGATTATCATGTACTGATGCAGGAATTTGATCCTAATAGCTATTCATCGCATGTTGTCAAAAAATATTAGAATGACGGATATTCGTCTTTACTATTTTTATAAAGATATTTGTGCAAAGAGGTTGCTTAAGAAAGATGTGAAGAAAATGAAGGCAAGGATGGTGAATATATTTGTGATCTAGAGAGATATTTCACATTTTTTCACATTATGATGCATCTCACATGCATCTCGATGCAAAGTTGCACTTGGAGGCCCAGTGTTCTATCGATGGATGTATCCTATTGAAAAAAATATTCAAACTCTAAAATCTTATGTAAGAAATATGAATCGCCCAGAGGGATCTATAGCAGAAGATTATTTGGGTCAAGAGTGTACGAATTTTTATACCATATACTTAAATAAGCTCGAGACATGTCGTAATTGGCTAATAAGGAATCAGGATGATCAATATGAGCCAATTGAGCCTGCATTCGAGTCCATTCCACAGTCAGGTGGACTTTTCACTTCATACCACCTCACTGATTTGAGCATTAAGGAAAGGAATAAGGCACACTACTATATACTCTTCAACTGTGATGTCATTGAGCCATACATAAGATGAGTCACTCAGCATTATTTATTTTATAATAATTTAAAAAAATTAATTATATCTAAATTTATTTTTTGTGCACGCAGCAAATACAAGAAGATCATAAGAGTAAATATGATACTCTAAGTATGCGGCGAAAGAGAAAATGCAGCAAGAATTTGAATGGTTCAAAGATCATACAAGATTATATTCTTGCCTGGTATAACTTATATGGACATGTTACTATTAGGTGTCATCTCCTTAATTTAGGTATGGAGATTGTCGCTCAGTGATGTGAGCCCTGAAGTGCATGCTCTTTCAATGGGCCTTAATCGTACCATACGTGAGTATAAACAACTCATCATTAACGGCTATAGGTTTAATATTTACAGTAGGTCCATAAATATGCAATATAAAAATGATGCATCATGTTAAGCGCCACCGCTAGATGTTATGCTAGCTTGAGGGATTCACAATCTCGTACAGAGGATTTGAACTATTATACATATGGAGAAGATAGTCATCTTGGATATTATTCTAAGAAAGGATCGCATTATGAAGTGCGATTGGTTGACACTATCACAGTCTCGGATGCAAGTGAGTGTGGTTTTTACTCTCATTAACACGCATCTCCACACTGAAAACTGTATATACTTGCCTCCAAGCTAATCAAGTCTCTATTTAGTACCTGGAGCATCATGGTAGTTGTTGTGAGGATGTGCCTAAGCATATTTTTTTGTTACCGAAGTTGATGACGATTTGACCATGCATGCAAAGTGCTCCTCTAGGTATAAACTTATCTGTACTGTGGAGCGACCAGACACATTTGTCGGGAGCGATGGTGATGTCCATATTGTAATGCACTATATGATGATTCAACGTTTGTGATTATTCGACTAATTATTGATTATTTAAATTTTTCTTTATATCTTCTTATTTGGCCAAAAGTCTCTCTTTTTAATCTTTTGGAAACTTAGAAAATGTGTGCCACTACCGATAACCGTGTCAACCTTACATTCGTAGGCCATGCCGTGTCGGCCGTGCTGTGGCACCACTAAGAGACCCTCATTGGTTATAAATATTAGAGACTATTTATTGATGCTATACTAATATTATTGTTCAACATGTTATATTGATTAATGTTCATTAACGTTGCAGGTCACGATGGCACCAAAATGTCATCTAGCTTTCATCCCTATCCCTCGATGGGTTACAGGTAGTTCAGCATCCGAGGAGCAGTCGGAGTATACTCCATCCACCTCAGCACGTGTTTTGAAGTCACGAACTTCGAGGATATGTTAGCCCATATTTTAGCTCCAGCTTCGACTCCAGCACCAGCTCTAGCTCCAGCTCCGGCTTCCGATGACGATGACGATGATGTAGATTTAGGAGACTTTTGATGTATTTTATTTTTTAAAAAAAAATTATAATAAATTTTATTCGATAATAAAATTTTAGCATTTTAAAATAATTTTTATATATATTATATTTTTTTATATTATATATCTATATTTATCAGGTAAAATATATAAAAAAATAAAAATTTTAATTTTTTAATTATTCAAGATCTACGATAGTAATTTTATAATTACTGTCATATCCGTGTCAATCGCTGTCATAGGTCCGTGGTGCAAATGATGCTAACCGCTGCATTAGACCTATGACAGTGGTTAAGAAATCACTGCTATAGATTATCTATGGTAGCGGTTATGTAATCATTACTATAGATAACCTATGACGGTAGTTACATAACCATTGCTATAGGTCGATATATTACAGTGATTTATAAACCACTGCAATAGGCTATCTATGGTAGCAGTTCAAATAATCGCTGTAACAATCGCTGCCATAGAGCTACGATTACGACTGCAGTAGCAGCGATTAGAAAATCACTACCATAGCTTATGACAGTGATTTTTTGAACTACGATAATGATTATGAACTGCTGTCGTAGTTCTTTTCTGTAGTAGTGCAGTCCTCTCTTTCTCTCTTTCTCTCTTCAAAGCCTTCTTCTTTCTCTCTTCTTTATTCTTTCTTCCATAAATCTAAGCCTATTTCTCCACAAATCCTCTCTTCTGCTCCTAATTTCTACACCCAGCTGCCATCCAAAGATCTTCCTCAAAGCTCCAAGGTAAAGACTTCAGCGAGAAGCTTTTCAATGACTGGCTAGTTCATCTTGTTCTCAGAAGATCACTCTGATCCTGTTTTAACAGTATTTTTTATTTTCTCATCTATTGTATTTTTTTAATTTACAATAAAAACTGCTTTTATGTATTATATTCTGGTGTCTTTATTTTCTTGCATAAGATTAATCTAAAGTAGTTTATGATCTTTAGAGCGAGTCATGATCTACGGAAATGATTCATGCTCTTAGAATATATTATCTTTAGATTATTTGTTTTATTATATTTAAATCAATTTATACTAGCCTATAACTTTAAGAAATGCATTATGATCCAAGGATACAGACCATACTTTCTAAGATAGATTATATTTTTATTGATTAGATATTAATTTAAGCATATTAAAAAGGATACCGGTTGTCAGAGCCAAAGAGTAGTTGAGATCCTGAAAATCCATCTCCATACTTACAACCCAACTTTTAATTAATTTTCTATTTATATTAATTTAAATAATCTTTTAATTATTCTTAATCTTGCTTTTAATTTATAATATAAATTATTTAAACATAATTAACATGATTCTCGAGGATATGATCTCGACTCAACCAATCTATATAGTAGTGAGATTTTATTTTTGACTACCTACGACAGCGATCACATGGCTTTGAAGAAAGGAAGACATCATTCAACTAACTTCAAGATGAACTGACTGAGGTGGCTATTCTTCTCATGAGGTATTGCATGTCCTTTTTTAAGGATGGGTGATTCATTTAGAGGATTGCTCGAATTTTCTCCGAATTCATCTTGATTCCTCGCTTCGTCACCATGAACCCCAAAAAAAATTTTGAGATTATTCTAAAAGTGCACTTTGTAGGATTAAGCTTCATCTGATACTGTCTTAGTTCTCTAAAAGCTTCCTCTAGATCGACTATGTGTTTATTTACTTTGATGCTCTTTACCAGCATATCATTCATGTACACCTTCATATCATAGTCAATCTGATTTTTGAATATCTTGTTGATAAGACACTGATATATCTTATTAGTATTTCTTAACTCAAATGGAATTACTTTATAATAATACAAACCTTTGTCAATAATGAATGCCATCATTTTTTTATGCTTGGGTGTTATTTAGATATGGTTATACCTAAAGAAGGCATCCATGAAGCTTAGGAGGTTGTGTCCTGAAGTGGCATTCATGAGATGGTCGATTTGTGGTAATGAAAAATTATCTTTTAGACAAGCTTTGTTGAGGTTAGAGTGGTTGATGCTTTGTTCCACTTATCATTGGCCTTCTTCACCATCACCATATTCGCCAGTCAATCAGGATAATAGACCCCCTGGATGAAGTCTGTTGCCAAGATTTTGTCCACTCCTCATTTATCTTGAGGAGTTTGAACTCCTTGGATGTCCTTATCAAAAAAAGAAATTATATCACCCATCTACTACTTCTTTGCTGATAGATCCTTGGCTCGATCCTCTACCCTCTATCTCTAACAAATTCTGAGATCATGTTGATAATGTTGTCTATTGGATGGTTGGTATTGTCCTCCACTTGGTGTTCGTGTCAAGGCTGTTATTTGATTGTCCGATCTTCTCATTCTCAAGCATACTTTCGAAGATACTTTCTTCGAATCAAGACTTCGATTTTTCATTCTTTAACTAGTGGCACTCCTCGGTATCATGGCCAACATCATGATAGAATCTACAATACTTATTTTGATTTTTTTCTCATTGGCAATGCCTTCATTGGCTCCGATCGATGAAGGTACTTCTCTCTCTTGATCTCCATAAGAAATTGGTACCAAGGTGCGGATAGGGTGGTATAGATGTTGAACCCATGAGGCGAGCTCCTCGACCTTAGGTTCTTTGGTTGGTGGGAGGACTCGACCTCATACCGAGGTCGGCAAGGGTCCTTCCGAGAGCTCTTCTTATTTGCTTTCTTTTTGTTTTCCTCATTATGTTAGAGGATGGCTATTGCTTCCTCATCCTGTGCATACTTTCGAGCACAAATTAGGAGGTCAGTATAGCCCCTCAAAAAAAATTAACAAGAGAGAAGAGTAGGCGGTTGCTTCAAAATTTCCTCTTTAGAGTTAACATTGCAACCTTCTCATTGAGGTTATGAACTTCCAGCATTGCCATGTTGAAGCAGGCTATGTAATCAAATAGTGACTCCCCTTCTTTTTGTTGGATAGAGAAGAGATTATCGAAGTTCATTGATCGAGGTTGATTGCTACCAAACTATACGATAAATTATCTACCAAGCTACTTGAAGGAGTTGATGGTCCCTAATAGGAGATTGAAGTACCATGCTCATGCTGACTTCCTAAGCACGACTAGGTAAGCAAGGCATAAGAGGATAAAAAAGATCCCCTAAAGCATCATGAGGGCTTAGTAGCCCTCAATTATGAATTGAAAGATCTATTAAAAGGTTCCATCGATGGCATCTTGAATCGAGGTAGAATCAGTTCCTCTAGTATTCTTCAAGAAAAAGATGGGGTGTGAAGGAAACTGATCTAAGATTCTAGGGTTAGCTTTTGAAATTTTTTCAAAATCATAGCGAAAGAGATGAATCAATCATATTAATTTATCAATAAAATAACATAAAATTTTAGATCTAAGATCCTATTACATAATTATAGCATGCTATTAAATTAAAAATTAAAATATTAGAAAACTACATGTCGATCATATCCATAGTAGACTATTCTAGATCTAATCTAGATATGTAACAGAAAGATCAAATCATCCTTACCTTTGAAATTCAAGTTTCTTAACTTATTGATCTAGACCAAAGATTATTGTTCCAAGCTGCACACATGTCCAGCCTCTATAGATTATCCATATGAGCTCTCGATCGTAGATCAGAAGTTCGATGTCGAAAATCAGTACAGTATGTTAGTACTATACTGATCCTTTTTTGACGGTCGATCTGGATCTTTCTTCTTTAATTTTTGAACTTTTCAATTATTTAGAAGATGAGGAAGAAGATTTTAACACTGGGACACCTCTCAAAACTCACAAAAAATAGAGGAAGAGATTTTAGAGAAAATCCTAGAAGAAGACCCTCTTCTTCTTCTTTATTTCTCTCACCAAAGCATCTTGATTGGTGCCCTTACAATTCTCATGCCTAAGCTTTTCTCTCTCAGGTTTTTCCATATCTCAATAGCCCTCTCAAGTCTCTAGGATGTCTAAAAAAAATAGATCAAAAGACCTTTTATATATGAAGATATGGAGCAATCCTTGACTAGATCAAATACCTAGTCAAGAGATATCCAAATAGAGCTAGACTTGGAGTGCCCAACTCTTGGGCGCCCCCTCCTTTTTTTCTTCATGGACCACCTGAGAATATCACACAAATCCTCCTCTAAAAGGCATAAAAATTTAGTGAAAAAATAGGGAGTGGGCAGCACAAAAATAAGGAAAGAGTTTTAGTTGCTTAAAATTCTGTCTTATATAATTTAAATCAAGTTAAACTCCTTCTTTTGACTTGGTCCACAACTATATTCCATATAAGAGAGAAGGAGAATAAGGGGGTGCACAAGAAGATCAGGAAGAGAAGTGATTTCACACAAAAGACTAAGAGAAATGGCATGGGGAGCATTGGGGCTAAGATGGTGCATGGAGATAGGAGTCCTAGTCTCACTAGGACTCATAGTTTGACTTGATCTAACTTGATCCTTAGACCAAATTAAATTAAAATTTAATTAACCTAAATAGATTAGATCTTAGTCCAACTAATAACCTAATTAAATCAAATTAAATTAGATTTAATTTTAATTTAATTTTTAAATTAAATTAGAAATTGGGTTGATACAAGTCCTAATTGAACTAGGACTCGTTCCTCCTTGCAATTGGCTCATCCAATAAACCAATTGAACTTGATCCAATCAACTTCAAACCAAATCTAATTAAATTATATTTAATTAGACTTAATCTTAGTCCTTTAGCTTAATCAAATTAAGCTAATTAGCAATCTAATTACTAATTGATCCTCCTGTAATACTTGCATTAGGTCAAATATCAATCGTATTGATTATTTGATCTAATAACGATTCTTAATCATTAATCAACCATCCTTGCAAGTGGGAGTTATTTGATCTAATAAATACTTATATTATATTTTATTTAATAATAAATTAATTATAATTATAAGATAGCATAACCATCAATAGGCTGATGATTGGCTTTGGAACATATTTTTCAACAACTCCCACTAGTTCTAAAGCCATGCGGCATGGTATCTAATACCAATTTTTGACTTGTGGTCATCGAACTCCTTTATCGCTAGGGCTTTAGTGAAGGGGTCAGCCAAATTCTTCTTTCTATCAATCTTCTGAAGGTTGACGTCACTTTGATCTATGATCTTTCAAACCAGGTTGTAGCG
>QRFJ01000001.1:5278681-5336855 GCA_006176705.1 Cocos nucifera | reverse complement strand
CATTATGAATGGTGTTACTATATTCTCTGGATATTTGAATAATAGTATGTATATATTATCACAATCTATTAATATAGTCTATTCCACTGGCAAGCACCCTAGATTAGATAGTGTGTCTGATATGTACTTATGGTACTATAGGCTAAGTCACATAAATAAGAACAGAATAAACAGATTGACTCAAAAAGAAATCCTCGAAGTCAGTGATTGTGAATCACTTTCAACCTGTGAGTCTTGCCTATTTAAAAAAATGATCAAGTCATCTTTTATTGAAAAAGATGAGAGAGCCACTAAGCTCTTAGGTTCAGTATATATTGATGTATGTGAACCTATGAGCACTAGTACCAAAGAGGAATATTTCTATTTCATCACTTTCATAGATGATCTATCTAGGTATGGATATGTCTATCTGATAAAATATAAGTCAGATTTATTTAAAATATTCAAACGATTTCAAAGTGAAGTAGAAAAATAAACTAGGAAGAGTATTAAAACTCTTCGATCAAACCAAGAAGGGGAATACCTTTCTAGTGAGTTTCTCACATATCTAGGAGAGATGAAATTCTCTCCCAATGGACTCCTCCAGGAACACCATAGAATAGTGGTATGTCTAAAAGAAGGAATCAGACTCTGTTAGACATGATCTGATTCATGATGGATTTTGCCAGCTTGTTGATATCCTTCTAAAAATATGCACTCGAATTGGCTTGCTATTTTCTAAATAGGATTTTAAGTAAGTCTGTAATTAAAACTACATATGAGATATGGATAGGATGTAAGCCAACACTTTTTCACCTCAGGGTCTGGGGGTGCCCGACTTATGTGAAATAATTAATCATAGATAAACTTGGACCTAGGTCTGATAAAGTGCACATTCATAGGGTACCCCAAAGAATCAAAAGGATATATTTTCTATCATATTGATGAACAAAAAGTATTCATTAGCCTTAAGACAATCTTTTTGAAAAAGAAGTTCCTTGGTGAAGGAACTGTTGTCTTTAAGGTTGAACTTAACGAAGTTCAACAGGTAGAAAGATTGATACCTATAGCTAAACCTGAATCAAATTTGATTAAATCAAATTTGGAGCCTAGCATTCTTGCACCATTAAGGTGATCCGATAGAGTACTGCATCAGTCGGACAAATACTATGATTTTTTGATCCAAAATAGTGATCCCATCAAACTCGATGAGAAAGATGAGGATCCGATCACTTATATGGATGCAATGTAGAGGTCTGATTCTAAAAAATGACTTCAGATCATTAAATTTGAAATGAAGTCTATGAAGGTCAATAATGTATGGACATTGGTTGACCCATCTGAAAGGGTTAAATCCATTGGGCATAAATAGATCTTCAAAAAGAAGAGGGGTGCAGACGGAAAAGTAAAAATCTATAAAGTCCATCTGGTTGTCAAGAAATATCATCAATATTATGGTATTGACTATAATGAGATATTCTCTCCTGTGGCAATGCTCAAATCTATTCGAATAATGCTTGCTATAGCTGTCCATCTAGACTATGAGATTTGGCAAATGGATATGAAGATAGCTTTCCTAAATGGAGAGCTGATCGAAGAAGTATATATGATACAATCTAAGGAATTCACATTTACAGATGAGTCTAAGATGTGCAAGCTTTAGAGATCCATTTATGAATTGAAGCAAGCATCTTGGAGTTGAAACATGCATTTTGATAAGATGATCTAAATGTATGGCTTCGTTAAGAATGGAGAAGAGTCCTGTATTTACAAGTGGATGAATGATCTGACAATGGTATTCCTTGTCTTGTACGTAGATGACATTGTCTTAATCGAAAATGACATCCCTACACTACAAGAAATAAAGATTTGATTGTCATCTTAGTTCTCATGAAGGATTTGGATGAAGCATCCTACATTTTAGAAATGAAGATCTATAGGAATAGATCTAAGAGAATGCTTGGATTATTTCAGTCCACGTACATAGAAACCATGTTGAAGAGATTCAGCATAGATAATTTCAAGAAAGGCTCCCTTTCGATAGGCCATGAAATTTCTCTCTCTAAGAACGATTGTCTGACAACTTCTGAAGAGAGAGCATATGAGTAGAGTCCCATATGCTTCGATTGTGGGATCTATCATGTACGTCATGATATGTATGAGATCAGATGTGGCATACTCACTAGGAGTAGTAACTAGATACTAATTTGATTCAGAAAAAATCACTAAAAAGTGGTTAAAACTATCCTTAAGTATTTAAGAAATACTAAGGACCAATGATTAGTTTATGGCGAGTCAGATCTGAAACTTATAAAATTTATTGGCTTCAATTTTTAATCTGATCATGATGACAGTAGAAGCATATCAGGTTATGTCTTATCCTAAATGATAAAGTAATCTGCTGAAAGGGTTTCAAGTAGCATACTGTGGCAGACTTTATTTCTAAAGTAGAGTATATCACAGTTTAGATACCATGAAGAAAGCTGCGGCTTAAAAAATTCATCACCGAGCTCAGAGTAGCATCCTCCCTTAATGGACCGATCATGCTTCATTACGATAGCACTAGTGCCATTGCTCAGGTGAAAGAACCAAAAGCACACCAGCGAATGAAGCACATACTATGTCGCTACAACCTGGTTTGAAAGATCATAGATCAAAGTGACGTCAACCTTCAGAAGATTGATAGAAAGAAGAATTTGGCTGACCCCTTCACTAAAGCCCTAGCGATAAAGGAGTTCGATGACCACAAGTGCTTAAATTGACCAGCCTAATAGGATTAAGTCTGGGTCAAGATCGAGTCACGACCAAGCAAGACCTAATTAGGCTCAGAGGTTAGAGTCTGGATTGTAGGCTAACCCAATTGGTTCTGACTCAACAATTTGGTGTCTAAGGTAAGTTTGGCACATACGACCGACTGGTTTTTAATTGGAAGCTACTCGACCTGAATGCGTTCTTGTACGAGTTAATGGCATATTCCTTCCACCGGTCTCACTTACCTGGCCATATCTGTTGACACAGTTCTGATCTGAGGTGGTCAATAATCCGAGCTAACCCATGCCACTAGGTTAGTCATAATTGTTATGACTAAGCCAAGTCTAGTTTAATGAGACCTGAATCAATTCTCCCTAAGAAAAGATTAAGTCTGAGGTCTTCCACCATTGTAGATGTGCGGGCCCTTCCCGGGGTTGATTGTTCTCGGCTGGATACAGTGGCTCAGTTGCACCGGGAAGATGCAACCATGTCTATTAGGCATTGGATGCTATGGGCTGGAGGATGAGTTGGGCTCAATATTTCGGATACGGTGAGAGACTCAATTAGGAACCCAGTCTATGCAAATGGTGGGTCTGACTTAACTAAGGAGTGGATCAATATTCCGGATACGGTGAGATTCATGAATTAGAGACCAAGTTTGGGTGCACCATGATTAGAGAATCATTGAACAAGAGTTGTTCACTCATTGGCTAACCCATCACCAATAACTGTTAGGTGAGGTGATGAGTCAGTTGGTGAGACCGCACCACCCACTAGAAATCATTAATCATGGAGATTTTTCGCATCTCTACAGAGGGAGTGTAGGGATCCGAGAAAATAGTGGGAGCTAATTTGTTTAAAAATAAAATCCCTAAACAAATTGGTCAAGTCAAAATTACAGTATCTAACTAGAATCTTTGACTCTCTACAGGAAAATGTCTGCGTCCAACCCATTGGCACGTATCCTGGACACACATAGACTGACTGGACCCAATTATAAAGATTGGCTCAGGAACTACAAAATTATTTTGGGTTTCAGAGAAGTTAACCCATGTTTTGGACCAGGACCCTCCCACCTTACCAGCCCGTCCATCCACTGAACAGAGAGCGTCTCTGGAAAAATGGATTAGACGAAGATAATAAGGCCAGATATTACATGTTGGGCTCGATGTCTGATGAGCTCCAGCGCCAACATGAAGATATCGGGACTGCTCGCCAAATGTTGGCTCACCTGCAGGAGATGTTTGGTGAACAGAGTCGCGCAGCCAAATATCAAGTCACGAAATGACTTTTTAAGGCTAAGATGCGTGATGGGCAGTCAGTCCAAGATCACTGTCTGACAATGATCAAGGACATGGAAGAGCTTGAGAAGCTCGGTGTGAAGTTAGACTTGGATCTGCAGAACGATATTATTCTGCAATCCTTGACTGATGCATATGGGCAATTCATCATGAATTACCACATGCATAAACTTCAAAATTCCTTGGCCGAAGTTAATGAATATGCTGGTTACCGCTGAGCTTTCTATGAAAGGTTCTAAAGGCTCAGTTCTTGCTATGGAACGGACTTCTTCCAAAAGAAAGTCTTATGGAAAGAAAAAGAAGTCTGTGAAAAAGCAAAAGGTGGAAGGATCAAAGAAGAAGAAGGCAGAACCGAAGAAAAAGGCCGATGGCAAAGGAAAGTGTTTCCATTGCAACAGCGACGGCCATTGGAAGCGGAACTGCCCTACTTACCTGGCCACCCTGAAGAACAAGAAGGAAGGTCCTTCTGGAGGTATGCTCGTTATTGAGTCTAACCTTACGGTTTCTTCTGCATCCAGTTGGGTGCTTGACTCTGGTTCTAGTGCTCATCTGTGCACTTCCATGCAGGGTCTTGAGGATAGCAGGAGGCTGAGGGATGGAGACATGATCCTACGCATCGGTAATGGAGCAAGAGTTGCTGCAGTAGCCGTGGGAACATACCCTCTTCGATTACCATCTGGTTTAGACTTAGTTTTGAAAGACTGTTATTATGTGCCTGCAGCTAGCAGGAATTTGATTTCTGTTTCATGCTTAGCACAAGAAGGTTATGTGATCACCTTCTTTAAGGACCATTGTAACATTCTTTATGAAAGAAATAAAATTGCAAATGGTTTCCTTATTAATGGTCTTTATCAGCTACATATTGATGTACCTGTTCTAACTATCGAGCAAAACGTGAATGCCAAACGACCTAGGGATAGTCCAAACGACAGATATCTATGGCACTTGAGATTAGGTCATATAGCAGAAGATAGGATCAACAAATTGGAGAAAAATGGGCTATTGAGTCCATTGACTTTCGAGTCATATCCAACTTGTGAATCTTGTCTTCAAGGCAAAATGACTAAACTCCCTTTTGTTGGACATGGGGAGAGGGCCACAGATCTCCTTGCCCTAGTACATACTGATGTGTGCGGCCCATTTGATGTGCCGGCTAGAGGCAATTTTGTCTACTTCATTACCTTTACCGATGATCTGTCTAGGTATGGGTATGTGTATCTTATGAGACACAAGTCTGAAGCTTTTGAAAAGTTCAAAGAATTCAGACATGAAGTAGAAAAACAAACTGGAAAACCCATTAAGGTTCTTCGATCAGATCGAGGAGGTGAATACCTTAGCCGGGAATTCCTAGACTATCTCAAGGAAAATGGCATAGTCTCTCAATGGACTCCACCAGGAACACCTCAACTCAACGGGGTTTCAGAATGGAGAAATCGGACTCTATTGGATATGGTTCGATCCATGATGAGCTTCACAGACCTCCCTGATTTTCTTTGGGGACACTCATTGTTAACTTCAATTCTATTCTACTGAATAGGGTTCCCTCTAAAACCGTTCCTACCACACCGTATGAGATATGGCACGGTAAGAAACCAAGTCTGAGTCATCTCAGAATTTGGGGTTGTCCGGCTCATGTCAAAAGACAACAAGCGGACAAGTTAGAGTTTAGGTCCTTTAGAGCTCGATTCATAGGATATCCTAAAGAGTCATTAGGATACTATTTCTACATTCCAGAAGACCACAATGTGATTGTGAGTCGACATGCCATCTTTCTTGAAAAATAGTTTATTCAAGATAGCGGCATTGGAAAGCAGATTAAGCTTGATGAGAAAGTCTCACAAGTACAACGAGCTAAGGACCAATTGGAACCAAATCAGGTTGAGCCAATAAGAACACTACCTCCTCCACCTCGTAGATCGGAAAGAGTTTCCCATCCCCCTGAAAGATACTTAGGTATTATTTCAGAGGATGTAGAGGAAATGTTCCTCATAGGTAATGGTGCTCATGGTGATGATCCCAAAACCTACAACGAGGCGATATCAGATATCGACTCCGAGAAATGGCTAGAGGCAATGCAGTCAGAAATTGACTCGATGCACTCAAACCAAGTCTGGACCTTGGTAGATCCACCAGAAGGTATAGTACCTATTGGGTGTAAATGGATCTTCAAGAGAAAGATTGGTGCAGATGGGAATGTGGAGACATTCAAGGCTAGACTAGTGGCAAAAGGTTATAGTCAACGCGAAGGCATTGACTATCAGGATACCTTTTTCCCAGTAGCTATGCTAAAATCCATCCGCACATTGCTTGCCTGTTGCAGCCTATTTCGATTATGAAATATGGCAAATGGACGTGAAAACGGCATTCTTAAATGGATATCTTGAGGAAGATATCTATATGGAACAGCCGCTAGGTTTCACATCCAGTGATACTGATCACAAGGTTTGCAAGCTGCAAAGGTCCATATATGGACTTAAGCAAGCATCTCGGAGCTGGAACACTCATTTCAATGATGTGATCAAAATGTTTGGTTTCATCAAAAATGAAGAGGAACCATGTGTTTTCAAAAAGGGTCAGTGGGAGCGCTGTTGTCTTCCTCGTATTGTACGTGGATGACATCCTCCTTATTGGGAATGATATTCCCATGTTGACATCAGTCAAGATGTGGTTGTCCAAGGAATTCTCCATGAAAGACCTAGGTGAAGCATCCTTTATTCTAGGAATTAAGGTCTATAGGGATAGACCGAATAGGATGCTAGGACTTTCACAGAAGATGTACATAGAGGAAAGTACTAAAGAGGTTTAGTATGGAAAACTCTAAGAGGGGATTAATACCCTTCAGACATGGTATTCATCTTTCCAAGAAGATGTGCCCCAGCACACCTGAGGAAATAGAACGCATGAGCAAGATCCCTTATGCTTCTGCAATAGGGAGCCTCATGTATGCCATGCTATGTACACGACCTGATATAGCCCATGCTGTGAGTGTCACAAGCAGATATCAGTCAAATCCAGGTGAAGAACACTGGACTTCTGTGAAATGTATCCTTAAGTACTTGAGAAGAACTAAGGATATGATGTTGGTCTTTGGTAACGGAGAACTCCAAGTCCAGGGATACACAGACTCGGATTTCATGTCCGATATAGATGATCGAAAGTCGACATCTGGGAGTCTGTTTGTGTGCAATGGTGGAGCTGTCAGCTGGAAGAGTTCCAAGCAAACTGTGATAGCAGATTCCACCATGGAAGCAGAATATATCGCTGCATCAGAGGCTGCGAAGGAAGCATTCTGGTACAAGAAGTTTGCTGCAGAAATCGGAGTAATGCCATCAGATGCCATTCCTCTATACTGCGACAACAATGGCGCCATAGCCCTTGCTAAGGAGCCGAGGTCTCACCAGAAATCCAAGCATATTGAGCGGCGATACCACCTCATCCGCGATTACCTCGAGAAGGGTTATGTCGAGGTCAAGAGAGTCAACTCCGCAGATAATGTGGCAGACCCACTTACAAAGCCGTTGGGCCAGCAGAAGATCGAAGCCCACCTTGAGAAGATGGGACTTAGACTTGTAGCCAATTGGCTTTAGGACAAGTGGGAGATTGTTAGATATATGTGCCCTAGAAGCCAGAATTGGCTGACACTTGTAATACACTTCTAGGGGCAAAATTATAATTTTGACTAAAATCAATAAATGGGTTATTTTCTATCACATATGTGTATTTAGTGTCTGTGATACATCCTTTGAGTTAATGGTAATGATAATTCATATTTTCAAGAGTTGAAAATTTAAGACATGAATAATCATTATTAACTCATAAAATTGCTCCCGACCATAGGATCATCACGAGGATGGTGATTGATCCGGAAGGTTGGTGTACAATCGCTTCTCTTTAGTAGATGAGTCTTGAGTCTACGGTGTGGAGACACCGGAGCGAGAGTACAGGTACTCGTTAGAGAACGAGGGCACTGAGCGTGACCACCTCGAGTAGTCATTAGGGAGTCTACCTTCTCGTCAATGACTGACTCGATGCTGCAGTAGTGTGTCTGGTTCTTTGACCTGAGGATGCATCGGCAGTTCACCTTGAGGGTGTTATAGTTTGACTACACCATTACTCGGTCTCCTAGCCATATGGAACCCTGAGGTGTATGTTGGCTATAGCATGTTCATTGTAGGAACTGGATTGCATCAAGATGGAATCTATCTACCTCGGTGGTAGAGGAGCAGCCCTATGATGATCATGAGAATCAAGTCCAGAAATCCATGGCCATGGTAGAGTGAAATAATAGAAAGAGTTTCTATTTAGATTTTCACATTGGACTCGAATCGAATGATTACATCATATGACAGAGACTAGGGTTTGACGAGTTCACCTTAACCCTAATCTGATCGGGGCTCAAGATAGAAGAACTTGAATCACACAGGTAGCTGCACCAAGAGGTTCGCATTCAGCTCTGATGGGTTGCCACCATATACTGCTAGGTGTCACTGGTGGATTTTGGGAGCAATTAGAATGATTTAGATGATCGATCATTCTAGCTGTTCGAATCAGAAGAGTTCTGATCCATCGAAAGGAGTTTCGATGATGTCGATGATAGAGATCATGACATATCCCATTACCATACAGAACTGAACCTAACTGGGTCACACAAACAAGGGTTTGAATCTGGTGATCATCAATTGAACTGATCTAGTTCAATTGATCTGAATGAGATTCAATTAGGTTCAAGGAAATCGTGCTAGCACTCGATTGAACCTAACGTTCTTCTTTTACTATCATAAATAAGTTGTCCTGACTGAGCCAAAGGAGTTTGTGCTCAATCAGAGGCCTTCATATGGTCTGACTGGAGGTTGTCCAAGTCAGAAAAGGTTGTCTTATTTTGTAAGACATTACCTGCCATTTTTGGTCACCTGCCATTTCTTGTTCTTTGACTTTGGTCAAAAGTCTACCTTTGACTGGTCAAACGTTGACCATTGACACTTTGACTTTTGACCACATGTCATGCACCTATTGGAGAGCTGGTGGGGGCCTGTCCCCCTGCCAGAACCTGGCAAGGAGGAAGGGCGCACGCCACCCTGGCGTGTGCCCAAGTTGGAGGCGCCTAGGAGTCCTTGTTGGACAAGGACTCCATCTCCTTTTTGGATTCCAATTAGAGTTCTCCTAAGAACCAACTTTGACTGGTCTTAGGCACCCTCTAAGGAGGAATCCAGGGGACTCTATTCCCACCAATCAGATTTAGATCTGATTTCACAAAGGGTTGTGATTGGTTGGGAAGGAAGAGGAGTTGGATCACGCTTAGTCTATAAATAAGACCCTGCGCCCAACTCAGATTCTAATGATGAATTCAATTGAGAAACCCCACGCCCCAAGGCTGCCTCTCCCCTCCTTCTCCATGCCATAGTCTCTTCTCCCCTTGCTCTCCACGTCCAAAAGGAGTTTTGGACCTTGGTTGGTGCGATTCAGATCAAAGAAAGGCGATCAAAAGCAAGAAGGCTGCGCTGCTGCAAAGGACGACTGCTGATCTTCAAAAGGAGTTTTGAAGATCCTCCAGATCAGATCCAGATCTGATTTTTGGAGGCGTGATAGAGAAGAAGAGGATCTCCAGATCCAACCCGAGTGGATACCGATAGAGGCCAGGCGCTTGCATGGCTAAGATCCAGAACCTTCCGCTGCAAACAGGATCATCAACAGGATAATAGGATTATCCAGATCAGATAAATTTAATTTAATTTAATTTATCTTTTAATTTTATTTTATTAAAATAATAAGAATCAGATCTGAAATATATCAAGATCTGATTGGAATCAAGAGAAAAAATTTTGAAATATATCTCTTGATCTGATCAGATCTGAACGAACCTGCACCAAAAAATCAGGATTTTCCTTCACACTCGACTTTCCTTCCTCAATGGATCCACCCGGCTCGTCAATTCATCACTTACCAAAGGCTTCATCGTCCTTAGTCTTGAAGGCCTCTTCAGCTCGGGTGTAGCTTTCAGCCCGAGCTAGCAGATCGATAAAGTTTTTGGGATACTTCTTCTCCAAAAAGAACAACAAATCATTCTTCTGGAGGCTGCCCTTAAGTGTGGCTATTGTGATTGATTGATCCAGGTTCCAGACCTTTAATGCAGTAGCATTAAATCAGGTGACATAAGTTCGGATGGATTTTCTCTCCTTCTGCTTGATGTTCATCAAAAAATTCGAACCTCGGTGCGGACGTCGGCTACTGACAAAGTGAGCCACGAACTGATGGCTCATCTGATTAAAGAAAAAGATAGTACCTGACTTAAGTACTGAGTACCAATTCCTGACGGCTCTCTTGAGGGTGGACGAAAAAGTCCAATACAAAATAGCGTCTGACACACCATGGAGCAACATCATTATTCGGAAGGCCTCCAGGTGATCGATCGGATCGGAGGTTCCATCGTAACTCTCGAACTATGGGAGCTTAAAGTTTGATGGAATTAGTTTCTACATGATCCTTTGAGAAAAAGAAGAATCAATGCGAATATCATTATCGTGTGAGGAGGGAGTATGATGGAGCTCTTTAATTCGTCGGCTCATTTCTAGGAGCCTTTGATCTAGGAGATCTTCACGATCATTGATCTCCAAAGTTTTCTGATGGAACAGACGCGAAGCTTCCCCTTGGGTCGAGTCGTGGTCTGAGTATGGATCTTCCATCCTCTGCTTCCCCTTTTCAAAGATCAAAGATTGAGTAGCTAAGGTCGACCATTCCCAGACCAGACCACGGGGCTCCTTAGAAGCCTGCTTTAGTCAAACTGGAATCGAGGCCTGTTGATGTATGGCCTGCATTGCCTCCGCGAGATCACGAACCTACTGGACCAATAAGTTCAACTGCTCCGCATCCACTATGACTAGAGGTGGAACTTAAGTTACCAAAGCTGGAACGGATGTATCTGAACGGGATCTGGCTGCAGAGGTCATTGATCATCGGATCGAAGCTTTCTTGGAAGGCTTTTTTTTTGGAAAGAACTATAAAGAGAAAGAAGAGAGATCACTGCTGAACACTCCTTTAAAATCAAGAGAACTTCAGGAATAGAGAACCCTTCCTCTAGCACTAATTCTGTTGGTGCAGAATTTGGTTGACGTCGGATCGATTTAGAGTCGAGGAAGATGAGGTCACCATCGGTGATCTGCAAAATAAAGTCCAATCTGGAGTTGATGGTGGTGACTCCGGTAGGACCCTCCAATGATCAATTTAGCTCTTCTAGCCAACAAAAATAAAGTGCTCAGAAAGAAGTTCGATAGAATTTTAGAAAGAAAAAGAAAGCTTCGAGAAAACGTATTTGGAGGGTCCCTTTTTATAGATGGAGCTTATTATAACTATCCTGATAAATAACCGTCGTAGCCATTCTAATAAACACCCATCATAATCATCCTGATAAATGCCAATCATAGATAAATGACAATCATAATTATCATGATAAATGATAATAGTAACCATTCAATAGTGGGATTGCCTGTAGAAATCTGTCTGAAGGAACAGTCTGGAAGGAGTTTGGTTTCCATAGAAGTCCAACTGGAGGAGGAATTTGGAAGAAGTTTGGCTCCCATAGAAGCCCGACTGGAGGAGTCTGGAAGAAGTTTAGCTCCCATAGAAGCCCGACTACTAGAGAAATCTAGAAGGAGTTCGGCTCCCATAGAAGCCCGACTGGAGGAGGAGTCTGGAAGGACTTCGGCTCTCGTAGAAGTTCGACTGCTGAAGGAGTTCGGAAGAAGTTCGGCTCTCGTAGAAATCCAACTGCTGGAAGAGTTCAGAAGGAGTTCGGCTCCCATAGAAGCCCGACTGCTAAAAAAATCTTAAAAGAGTTCGGCTTTCATAGAAGTCCGACTGGAGGAGTCCAGAAAGAGTTTGGCTTTCGTAGAAGTTCGACTGCTGGAGGAGTCTGAAAGGAGTTCGAAGCCCGACTATTGGAGGAATTCGAAAGGAGTTTGGCTCCCATAGAAAGAATTCGGAAGGAGTTTAGCTCCCATAGAAACCCAACTATTGGAGGAGTCTGGAAGGAGTTTGGCTTCCATAGAAGCTCGACTACTGGATGAGTCTGGAAGAAGTTCGGCTCTCATGAAAGCCCGACTGCTGAAGAAATTCGAAAAAAGTTTGACTCTCGTATAAGTCCGACTGGAGGAGTCCGGAAGGAGTTCGGCTCCCATAGAAGCCCGACTGAAGAGGAAATTTGGAAGGAGTTCGGCTCCCATAGAAGCCCGACTAAAGGAGTTCGGCTTCCTTAGAAGTCCGACTGCTGGAGGAGTCCAAAAAAAGTTCAGCTTCTATAGAAGTTCCAACTGCTGGAGGAGTCTGGAAGGAGTTTGGCTTCTGTAGAAATTCGACTGGAGGAGGAGTCCATAAAAAGTTCGCTCCCATAGAAGTCCGACTGCTGGAGGTATCCGGAAGGAGTTTGGCTCCCGTAGAAATTCAACTAGAGAAAAAATTTGGAAGAAGTTTGGCTCCCATAGAAGCCCGATTGTTGGTGGAGTCCGGAAGGAGTTTGACTCCCGTAGAAGTCCGATTGCTGAAGAAGTTCGAAAGAAGTTCGACTTTCGTAGAAGCCTAACTGCTGAAGGAGTCTAGAAGGAGTTCAATCATTGAAAGTTTGGTTGGGGCTCGGCCATTGTGGAGTTTGGTTGGGGCTAAATGAGTTTCGACATTGAGGGATCGGGTAGGGTTCACTGTGAGGGAGATTTTTTCGAAGCTCTTCCATAATTACCAGGATAGACTAAGCACAGCTAGTCTGGAAGCAAGTTTCTGGAGGAGTTCATCCACTAAATGAGTTCGACCATTGGAGGAGATCGGGTAGGGTTCGATCGCTGAGGAGAGAATTTTTGATCGAAGCTCTTCCATAATTACCAGCTGCATTAGACTAAGCACTAGGCTAGACTTCGGTGGAAGCAAGGTTTATCCCCAACAGATCTAATCTAAAAATATAATCTAAACATGCATAAATCATGTAATAAAATAACCTACGCTCCAATACCAATTGAAGAAAACTGATCTAGAATTCTAGGTTTAGCTTTTGAAACTTTTTCAAAATCACAGCAAAAGAGATGAATCAATCATATTAATTTATGAATAAAATAACATAAAATCATAAATCTAAGATCCTAATATATGATTATAACATGTTATTAAATTAAAAATTAAAATATTAGAAAACTATATGTTGATCATATCAACGGCATAGACTATTTTAGATCTAATCTAGATATGTAATAGGAAGATCAAATCATCCTTATCTTTGAAATTTGAGTTTCTTAACTCACTGATCCAGGCCTGAGATTGTTGTTCCAAGCCGCACATGTGTTCGGTCTCTATAAGTTGTCCACATGAGTTTTCGATCGTAGATCAAAAATTTGATGCTGAAAATCAACATAGTATGCTAATACTGTATTGATCCTTCTTCAACGATCGATCTGGATCTTTCTTCTTTAATTTTTAGAATTTTTAATTTTTTAAAAGATGAGAAAGAAGATTTTGACACTTAGACACCTCTTAAAACTCACAAAAAATGGAGGAAGAGATTTTAGAGAAAATCCTAGAAGAAGACCATCTTCTTTTTCTTTATTTTTCTCACCAAAGCACCTTGTTTGGTACCTTTACAATTTCCACTCCTAAGCTTTTCTCTCCTAGGTTTTCTCATGCCTCAATGGCCCTCTTAAGACTCTAGAATCTCTAAAAAAAATAGATCAAAAGATCTTTTTGAAGGGAAATCCTAATTTTTTGGACCAGGTTCGTTCAGATCTGATCGGATCAAGAGATATATTTTAAATTTTTTTCTCTTTGATCCAGATCAGATCTGAGATATTTTAGATCTAATCTTTATTATTTTAATAATTAAAATAAAATCTAGATAAATTAAATTAAATTTAATTTACCTTAATGTAGGATAATCCTATTACCCGTTGATGATCCTATAAGCAGTGGAAGGTTCTGAATCTAGCCACACAAGTGCCTGACCTCTATCGGTATCCACTCGGACAGGATCTGGAGATCCTCTTCTTCTCTATCACAATCTCTAAAAATTAGATCTAGATCTGATTTGGAGGATCTTCAAAATACCTTTCGAAGATCAGCAGTTGTCCTTTGCAGCAGCGAAGCCTTTTAGCTTTCTGTCACCTTTCTCTCATCTGGATTGCACCAACTAAGATCCCAAACTTCTTTGGGCATGGAGAGGAGAGGGAGAAGGTGGACTTGGTGTGGAGGAGGAGAGGAGAGGTAGCCTTGGGGTGTGGGAATTTCAATTGCTCTTTTGAGTTGGGCGCAGGGTCTTATTTATAGACTATGCGTGATCCAACTCCTCTTCTTCCCAACCAATCATAACCCTTTGTGAAATTAGATCTAAATCTAATTGGTGGGAATAGAGTCCCTTAGATTCCTCCTTAGATGATGCCTAAGATCAGTTAAACTTGATTCTTAGGAGAAGTCTAATCGAAATCCAAAAAGGAGATGGAGTCCCTGTTCAATAGGGACTCCTGGGCGCCTCCAGCTTGGGCACACACCAAGCGGTGGCGTGCGCCCTCCTTCTTGTCAGGTTCTGGTAGGGGGACAAGCCCCCATCAGCTCTCCAATAGGTGCGTGACACATAGACAGAAGTCAAAGTGTCAATGATCAATATTTGACTAGTCAAAAGTCAACTTTTGACCAAAGTCAAAGGACGAGAAATGACAGGTGACCAAAAATGGTAGATATTATCTTATAAAATAAAACAATCCTTTTCTGACTTGGATAGTCTCCAGTCAGACCAGGTGAAGGCCTCTGATCGAGCATAAACTCCTTTGACTCAGTCAGAACAACTATTTATGATAGTAAAAGAAACGTTAGTTTCAATCGAGTGCTAGCACGATTTTCTTGAACCTAATTGAATCTCATTAGATCAATTGAATGGATCATTAATTGATGATCACCAGATTCAAATCTTATTTGTATGGATTTGTTAGGTTCAGTTCTTATGGTAATGGGATATGTCATGATCTCTATCATCGACATCATCGAAACTCTTTTCGATGGAATCAGAACTCTTCTGATTCGAACAGCTAGAATGTCGATCATCTAATCATTCTAATTGCTCCCAAATCCACCAGTGACACTAGCAGTATATAGTGGCAACCCATCAGAGCTAATGCGAATCTCTTGTGCGCTACCTGTGTGATTAATTCTTCTATTTAAGCCCGATCAGATTAGGGTTTAGGTGAACTCGTCAAAGCCTAGTCTCTATCATATGATATAATCATTCGATTTAAGTCCGATGTGAAAACTTAAATAGAAACTCTTTCTATTATTTCACTCTGCCATGGTCATGGGTTTTTGGACTTGATTCTCATGATCATCATAGGGCTGCTCCTCTACCACCGAGGTAGATAGATTCCTTCTTGATGCAATCCAGTTTCTACAATGAACATGTTATAGCTAACATACACCTCAGGATTCCATATGGCTAGGAGACCGAGTTATGGTGTAGTCAAACTATAACACCCTCAAGATGAACTACCGATGCACCTCAGATCAAAGAACCAGACACACCACTACAGCATCGAGTTAGTCATTGCGAGAAGATGACTTTCTAATGACTCAATGTGGTCACGCTCAGTGCCCATTCTCTAACGAGTATCTGTACTCTCACGCGGTTGTTTTCACACTGAGATCCAAGACTCATCTACTAAGAGAAGCGATTATACAAAGCTTTTTGGTCATTACCTCTGTGTGATTCTTATGGTCAAAGGATTTTATGAGTTAATAATGTTATTGAGCTTAAATTTTTAACTCTTGAAAATATGTATTATGATTACCATTAACTTCAAGGATGTATCCAGAATAAATCACAATGTATAGAAAAATATCCATTTTATTATTTTAGTTCACATTAATTTTTTTTAGAGTATATTAAAGGTCAGTCATTCTGCTTCTAGGTTCATATTATCTAACAATTTCACTATTCTTAAAGCAATTGGCTATTGCAAGTCTAGTTTCAGCTTTCAGGTGGGCTTCGTCTTTTGCTGTTCAACGGCTTTGTAAGCGGATCTGTCACATTGTTTGTGGGTCGATCTATTTGACTCACATCTCTCCTTCTCGAGAAATAGGGATGAGTGGTATCACGTCTAAGGCCTTGAATCTTGGTGCGGACCTGAGGCTTTTAGCAAGGCTACGGCCACCATTGTGTCGCAGTATAGGGCAAATGGCATCTGATTCTAGATACTCCCAATTTCTGGAGTTAAACTTCTAACCAGAATTGCTTCTTCGCAGCCTTTTGATGCATGATATATCTGCTTCTATAGTGGAAAATTTATCATAAGTTTGCTTGGAACTTCTTCCAGCTGAAGTAAAATACATTGAAAAAATAGACTTCTGGATGACGACTCACCGATCATCTACATCGGATATCAGACGATGTGATCCTGGATTGAGATCTAATTTAAAGACCAATTATCAATCCTTAGCTTCTCTTCAGTACTAAAGGATACATTCACAGCAAGTCAGTATTCACAACATCTGAGATTTGATGATATCTGCTTGTACCACCCCCGATGGGCGAATATCAGTAAGTGTACGGATAGCTTGGCTACATGAGGCCCTTTGTGAGCTCAAGGGATCTTGCTCGCCGCGCTCATTTCCTCGTGTACCTAGGGAATCTTATTGCAAAGTCATACATATACTGCAGAGTATTAATCTTCTTAGGTTTTCCATCCCTACACTCAACTAGTACTTCTCTTAGACATCTTATGTGCAAGTCAATAGCATCCTATCGGTCTATCCTAATAGATATAATCTAAATTTCTAAACCATCTAGATCTTTTCTTAGATTTTATCAGACAACCATTTTTGACTATTTCATCATGGAATATCTTCCCATAGGAGGATTCATCCGTCAATGAGGAACAACAGCGCTCCACTGACCTTTTGAAGGAACATGGTTCCTCTTCATTTTGATTGACAATCAATCTTTTTGATCACTCATTGAACTGAGTATTTCATTGCCTCCGAGATGCTTGCTTACGCCAATACGGGCCTTTAAGCTTGAAATCTTGCTCGAGCACCTATCACTGGAATGAAACAGCAGCTGCTCCTCTATAAGATTTTCTCAGCAATATCATCCAAGAATGCCAGTTTTTACGCCATTTTTCATACTATTCAAATAGTAAACAAGGCTGCCTCAATGGTAACCAATGTGAGATGGAGCATTTAGAACCAGAATTGAAACACGGTATCACCTTGCATTGACCTATAACCTTTTGCCCTAGTCTGCTGAATGTCTACATTTTCATCCGGATCAAATCTTTCTCTGAAGATCAAATTCTACAATAGTACTATATTTTGAAATGGATAACTCAGGTACCAAATTGGCTCGCGTGCTTTGAGCAATCTTTTGACTGAATTGCCTCTACTTCATTTCTTACCATGCGATTCAGATATCGTTTGACCTAGATTTTGGCTCATTCCCCTGGCACCATATACGAGAATTATTTTTCTCTACTTCTCTGAATATACCTAGTATCTTTCGGGATGAAACTCTTTTTGACTCGAGGTAGAGGAGGTAGTGTTCTTATTGGTCAACCTGATTTGGTTCCATTGGTCCTTAGCTCGTTGTATTGTGGACTTTTCATCAGCTTATTTGCTTTTCATGCGCTCTGAATAAATATTTTTCAAGAAAGGGCATGTCGACTCATAATCAATTTGGTCTTCTGGATATAGAATAGTTCTAATGCTCTTTAGGATTTTATGATCAGCTCTGAAGACCTAAACTTAACTTATCTTTCTTGTTGTATTTTGACATGAGTCGGATAATCCCAAATTTGAGTTGACTCAGATTTTTTTCTTAATGTGCATATTTATATGGTGTGGTAGAACGGTTTTAGGAAACCCTTTCATAGATAATTAGTTAACAAAATGTCCCTAAAGAAAATCAGGGAGGTTGTGAAGTCTCATGGATGACCTATCCAATAGATTCGATTTCTCCGTTTTGAAACACCGTTGAGTGAGTGTTCCATAGGGTCCATTGAGGCTATGCCATTTTCTGGATGTCCAGAATTTTCGGTAGATATTACCTTCATCTGATCAAGAACTTATAGGTTTTTCAGTTTATTTTTTATTTATGTTCAATTATTTGACTTTTAAACTTCAGACTTGTGTTTCATAGTAAATATCCTCCAAGCGATCATCGTAAAGGTGTTGAAGTGAAAAATTACTCTATCGGCACATCAAGGGCGCATACATCAGGATGTACTAGGTAGAAGATCGTAGGCCCTTTTCTATGTCCAACAAAGGGGTTTAGTCATTTGCCTTGAAGATAGATTCACAGTTGGATAGACTGAAGTCAACGAACTCATAGCCCATTTTTCTCTAATTTGTTGATCTTATTCTGCTTATGGACTAATCTTAGTGCCATAGATCTCTATCATTTGATTAATCCTAGGTTGTTTGGCATTTAGGTTTTGCTCGTTAGTTACAGATACATTATATTTAGCTTGAAAATCGTTAATAAGAAAATCATTTGCAATTTTATTTCTTTCATAAAGAATGTTCAATGGTCCTTAAAGAAGATATTCACAAGCCTTCTAGTGCTAAGTGAAACGAAATCAAATCCTGCTAGAAAGGACTTATAACAGTTTTCAAACTAGTCTAATCAGATGATAATGAGAGGGATGTTTTACGCACGTAGCAACTCTTGCTCCTTACCGTGCGTAGGAATGTCTCATCCTAGGACTCCTGCTTCTCAAGACCCTACATGAAGTGCAGATGGCACTAGACCGAGTCAACACCAGCTGATGCAGAAGATCGTAAGGTTGACTCATAAGGCTCCTTAGAGGAATTCTTCTTGTTCTTCAAGGTGGTCAGGTGTAGGATAGTTCGTTTCAATGGCCATCGCTGTTGCAATGAATACTTTTCTTGCAAGGCTTCTTCTTAGCTCTGCCTTTTCTTCTTTCCTCCTTCCTTCTGCTTTTTGCAGACTTCTTTTTCTTTCCAGAAGACTTTCTTTTGGAAGAAGTCATTCCATAGCAAGAACTGAGCCTTTAGAATCTTTCATAGAAAGCTCAGCGGTGACCAGCATGTTCATTAATTCGGCCAAGGAATTTTGAAGTTTATGCATGTGGTAATTCATGATGAATTGCCCATATGCATCAGTCAAGGATTGCAGAATAACATCATTCTGCAGATCCAAGTCTAACTTCACACCGAGCTTCTCAAGCTCTTCCAAGTCCTTGATCATCATCAGACAGTGATCTTGACTGACTTCATGCATCTTAGCCTTAAAAAATTTCGTGACTTGATACTTGGCTGCGCGACTCTGTTCACCAAACATCTCCTTAGGTGAGCCAACATTTGGCGAGCAGTCCCGATATCTTCATGTTGGGCTGGAGCTCATCAGACATCGAGCCCAACATGTAATATCTGGCCTTATTATCTTCGTCTATCCATTTTTTCAGAGACGCTCTCTGTTCAGTGGATGGACGGGCTGGTAAGGTGGGAGGGTCCTGGTCCAATACATGGGTTAACTTCTCGAACCCAAATAATTTTGTAGTTCTGAGCCAATCTTTATAATTGGGTCCGGTCAGTCTATGTGTGTCCAGGATACGTGCCAATGGGTTGGACGCAGATATTTTTCTGTAGAGAGTCAAAGATTCTAGTTAGATACTGTAATTTATGACTTGACCAATTTATTTAGAGATTTTATTTTTAAACAAATTAGCTCCCACTATTTTCTCGGATCCCTACACTCCCTCTGTAGAGATGCAAAAATCTCCATGATTAATGATTTCTAGTGGGTGGTGCGGTCTCACCAACTGACTCATCACCTCACCTAACAGTTATTGGTGATGGGTTAGCCAATGAGTGAACAACTCTTGTTCAATGATTCTCTAATCATGGTGCACCCAAACTTGGTCTCTAATTCATGAATCTCACCGTATCCGGAATATTGATCCACTCCTTAGTTAAGTCAGACCCACCATTTGCATAGACTGGGATTCCTAATTGAGTCTCTCACCGTATCCAAAATATTGAGCCCAACTCATCCTCCAGCCCATAGCATCCAATGCCTAATAGACATGGTTGCATCTTTTCGGTGCAACTGAGCCACTGTATCCAGCCGAGAACAATCAACCCCGGGAAGGGCCCGCACATCTACAATGGTGGAAGACCTCAGACTTAATCTTTTCTTAGGGAGAATTGATTCAGGTCTCATTAAACTAGACTTGGTCATAGTCATAACAATTATGACTAACCTAGTGGCATGGGTTAGCTCGGATTATTGACCACCTCAGATCAGAACTGTGTCAACAGATATGGCCAGGTAAGTGAGATCGGTGGAAGGAATATGCCATTAACTCGTACAAGAATGCATTCAGGTCGAGTAGCTTCCAATTAAAAATCAGTCGGTCGTATGTGCCAAACTTACCTTAGACACCAAATTGTTGAGTCAGAACCAATTGGGTTAGCCTACAATCCAGACTCTAACCTCTGAGCCTAATTAGGTCTTGCTTGGTCGTGACTCGATCTTGACCCAGACTTAATCCTATTAGGCTGGTCAATTTAAGCATTGTTGATCCCATCTAACCAACTCTTGATTCGGTTTGATCAACCGCTTAGACCTAATTGAGCTACCCAAGCCCGAACCCAGTATTATGAATATGTCTTAGATCTGAAATTCTCAATTTTAGACCTAATTAATATTTCATAATCTTAATTCTTAATTAAGTAGGGTTCATAAACAAAATATGCACAATAAATCCTAGGGTTTCAGGATCTAGGGTTTTGCAGAAAGTAGGTTATTGAGTTCTGATTAGGACCGAACCGCAAGCACCCCCGTACACGTCATACAGACACACCCATCGGATGGGAGGAGAGGGCCTTTAAATCCTTCTTCATTCTTATGATCGGACGCAAAGAGGAACGCCTTAATCAAGGAACATGTAATACTATAAAATAGTTTTAGATCTATATCATATATCTCATATTACAAATTAGATCTAATATGGTATATTTTGCATACATCTTATGTATCGAATCATGCATTATTTTTAGATTTAAATTACTCATAATAATCTAAAAATTAGATTTAAATTAATCTTATCAAAAATAAACTCTAATCTAAGACAACTATGTAGAATATTCTTACAACATGTCTAGACATGCATCAATCATATCGTCATATGATGTTTAAAATAATAATTTTTATTTACTATTTTTAGATATTATTATAATAATTATAATATTAAAAAAAAATATAGATATAAAATATAATTTAATCAAATTAAATTATAAACATGCAAGACTATTCTATAGAACTATTCTATTTTAGAACTAATCATACATATTTTCTAATCTTAGATCCAAATAATTTAATTTTAATTTTTTATGATTTTAGATCTGATCACATCTTATGTGACATCTAAAATCATTTATTTTTTGATTAAAATAAATTTAAAATAAGATCTAAACACTTTAGAACCATGGCTCTGATATCAGTTGAAGAAAAATCCTGATTTTTCAGATCAGGTTCGTTCAGATCTGACCAGATCAAGAGATATATTTAAAAAAAAATTTCTTTGATCCAGATCAGATCTAAGATATTTTAAATTTGATCTTTATTATTTTAATAATTAAAATAAAATTTAGATAAATTTAATTTAATTTAATTTATCTTAACGTAAGAAATCCTATACCCGTTGATGATCCTGTAAGCAGCGGAGGGTTCTGGATCTAGCCACGCAAGTGCCTGGCCTCTATCGGTATCCACTCAAATAGGATCTAAAGATTCTCTTCTTCTCTATCATGTTTTCAAAAATTAGATCTGGATCTAATTTGGAGGATCTTCAAAACACCTTTCGAAGATCAGCAGTTGTCCCTTGCAGCAGCGCAACCTTCTAGCTTTCTGTCGCCTTTCTCTCATCTTGGATTGCACCAACTAAGATCCAAACAACTTTGGGACATGGAGAGGAGAGGGAACAAGGTTGGACTTTGGTGTGGAGGAGGAGGAGAGGCAGCCTTAGGTGTGTGGAAATTTCAATTGCTCTTTGAGTTGGGCGCAGGTACTTTATAGACTTGCGTGATCCAACCCTCTTCTTCCAAGCCAATCACAACCCTTTATGAAAATCAAGATCCTAAATTTGATTGGGTGGGAAATGAGTCCGCTTTGGATTCTCCTTAGATGCACCTCTAAGATCAGTCAAACTTGGTTCTTAGGAGAAGTCTAATCGGAATCAAAAAAAAGAAGGATGGAGTCCCTATCCAACAGGGACTCCTAGGCGCCTCCAACTTGGGCACACGCCAAGGGTGGTGTGCGCCCTCCTCCTTGTCAGATTCTGATAGGGGACAAGCCCCCACCAGCTCTCCAATAGATGCGTGACATGTGGATAGAAGTCAAACTATCAATGGTCAATATTTGACCAGTCAAAGGTCAACTTTTGACCAAAGTCAAAGGACGAGAAATGACAGGTGACCAAAAATGATAGGTATTGCCTTATAAAATAAGACAATCCTTTTCTGATTTGGACAGTCTCTAGTCAGACCAGGTGAAGGCCTCTGATCGAGCACAAACTTCTTTGGCTCAGTCAGGACAACTATTTATGATAGTAAAAGAAGAACGTTAGGTTCAATCGAGTGTTAGCATAATTTTCTTGAACCTAATTGAATCTCATTTAGATCAATGGAACTGGATCAGTTCAATTGATAATCATCAGATTCAAACCCTTGTTTGTGTAATCTAGTTAGGTTCAATTTTATATGGTAATGGAATATATCATGATCTCTAACATCGACATCATCGAAACTCCTTTCGATGGATCAAAACTCTTCTGATTCGAACAGCTAGAATGATCGATCATCTAAATCATTCTAATTATTTTCAAAATCCACCAGTGACACCTAGCAGTATATGGTGGCAACCCATCAGAGCTGAATGCGAACCTCTTGGTGCAGCTATCTGTGTGATTAAGTTCTTCTATCTTGAGCCCCGATCAGATTAGGGTTTAGGTGAACTCGTCAAACCCTAATCTCTGTCATATGATATAATCATTCGATTCAAGTCCGATGTGAAAATCTAAATAAAAACTCTTTCTATTATTTCACTCTGCCATGGCCATGGACTTCTGGACTTGATTCTCATGATCATCATAGGGCTGCTCCTCTACCACCGAGGTAGATAGATTTTTTCTTGATGCAATCCAATTCCTATAATGAACATGTTATAGCCAATATATACCTCAGGATTCCGTATAGCTAGAAGACCGAGTTATGGTATAGTCAAACTATAATACCCTCAAGATGAACTACTGATGCACCTCAGGTCAAAGAACCAGACACACCACTGCAGCATCGAGTCAGTCATTGACGAGAAGGTAGACTTTTTAATGACTACTCAAGGTAGTCACGCTCAGTGCCCTCGTTCTCTAACGAGTACCTATACTCTCACTTCGGTATCTCCACATCATAGACTCAAGACTCATCTACTAAAGAGAAGTGATTGTACACCAACCTTTTCGGATCAATCACCATCCTCGTGATGATCCTATGGTCGGAAGCATTTTATGAGTTAATAATGATTATTCATGTCTTAAATTTTCAACTTTTAAAAATATGAATTATCATTACCATTAACTCAAAGGATGTATCATAGACACTAAATACACATATGTGATAGAAAAATAACACATTTTATTGATTTTAGTCAAAATTATAATTTTATTCCTAGAAGTGTATTATAAGTGTCAGCCAATTCTGGGTTCTAGGGCACATGTATCTAACACTTTTATATATGGAGATATGGAGCAATCCTCGACTAGGTCAAATACCTAATCAGGAGATATCCAAATAAAGCTAGAATTGGGGTGCCCAACTCTTGGCTCCTTTTTTTTCTTCATGGACCACCTGAGAATGTCACACAAATTCTCCTCTAAAAGCCACAAAAATTTAAAGAAAAAATAGGGAGTGGGCAGCACAAAAATAAGGAAAGAGTTTTAGTTGCTTAAAATTCTATCTCATAGAATTTAAATCAACTCAAATTCCTTCTTTTGACTTGGTCCACAACTATATTCCATATAAGAGAGAAGGGGAACAAGGGGGTGCATGTGAAGATCAGGGAGAGAAGTGATTTCATGTAAAAAACTAAGAGAAATGGCATGGGGGCCATTGGGGCTAAGGTGGCGCATGCAGATAGGAGTCCTCGTCTCACTAGGACTTCTAGTTTGACTTGGTCCAACTTAATTCTTGGATAAAATTAAATTAAGATTTAATTAATCTAATTAGATTAAGTTTTAGTCCAACTGATAATCTAATTAAATTAGATTAAATTAGATTTAATTTTGATTTAATTTTTTAATCAAATTAGAAATTGGATTGATACAAGTCCTAATTGAACTAGGACTCATTCCTCCTTGCAATTAGCTCATCCAATAAACCAATTGAACTTGATCCAATCAAGTCTAAATCAAATCTAATTAAATTTTATTTAATTAGATTTAATTTTAGCTCTTTGACTTATCAAATTAATTTAATTAGCAATTCAATTGCTAATTGATTCTCCTGCAATACTTGCATTAGGTTAAATATTAATTATATTGATTGTTTGACCTAATAACAATTCTTAATCATCGATCAACCAATCGATCAGATTGAGAACTCTTATGTGTGTGATTTCATAGGTTTGAACCTAAGTTAATAGCATAGAAATAAATTTTTGTACCAATTGAAGTGACCATCTAACAATGGTACCCGATGATCGGATAGGTCGAATGCATAGAACAATATCTTTAGAATCCATGTGGATATAGTTTTCATATAATTTATCTTCTTGACCAAAATACTCATAGGATACCTCAGAGTTTAACTATCAATCCCGATTAGGTCATCTATATTATATTTCAAAATATCAAATTCATCTTATGGATTATCCTAACCAAGATTTTGCTACACTAAAATATAGTGATGTATTTTTCTCTAACTCTTGGAGTGGTCAATCCCATCTTGATCACTCACTGACTTTGTAAGTACTTGACTATGCCCAAAAATCTTTCGTTACTAAATTAAAAATTCAGTTAGTCCGGTATCAAAGTATAGTGAGTTGCTTGCAAGCCACTATAGTGATCTCAGGTCTAAGAAATATTTATACCTATATCCTATTAAAGCAATTTTCGATAGTAGAATACTCTGAAGTTGGTCACATTCAGTGATGATGTATCATACATCTTACTTGTATGTCATATCAGTATCTCCACATTTCTTGGTTAAAAAGACAACCAACCTATATGGCATACAACGACCTATGTTCGATAAATGTTGTCGTCCTAATTAACAGCATATCATTTATTCATGAACTATTTAAGGACTAATCAATAAATTCTCTCTTTATCGAAACTAAATAATCCTAAAGACTTCATCACAATAATGAAGTTCATTAGAAGATGTAGACTTTATGATAAAAATATCAAAAATATATTTTATTTAATAATAAATTAATTATAATTATAAAATAGTACAATCGTCAATAGACTGACGATTGACTTTAGGATATATTTTCCAGCAGGATGTGTCTTGAAGCTAAAAGAGTGTCTAGCTTTTGATCTCCTTCACAATACAACTCGAGCCTTCGTTCGATCTCCTAGACCTTCTGCTCGAGATCATCTTCACATTGAGATCTCCTGGAGCATAAAGAGTACCCTAAAACCAAGTCTCCTCCTAAGAACTCAAAGGCTCGATGCCACTGTTCTGTTCTTTTAGAGCCTCATTGAGATGAGATAGATCAATGGACAGCCAATTTGGAGTGGTGAGAGCGATGTCATGGAGGCCTTTCCAAGCTCCTGGGGTAGAACTGGCAGCTACACTGAGATAGAGTGGCCTGATGAGCTAGCTTCCATCGATTCTGCCCCTTCGTCGCTTACTAGAGCTGTTGGATGGTGGTGGTAAGTACCTAGACCTATTGAACCAAGATGCTGAATTACTGTTGGTTTGCTACTATGGCAGAAGGAGTTGGATCTGCCATTGAGGGTTTTGAGTTCTGTTGGCTCCATTAGCATGAATGGTAGTGGGAAGCAGCGGAATTATTCTATATCTGCATTCTCACTATCTTCTTTTTTCTTCTCTCAAAAAATAGGTGATAAAGGCCCTTTCTCTAGTGCCAATCTATTACTATAAGCCTCCAAATTGACGTCGATTGCCTATCGATGTGAAGCTTAGTTCTGGCTGAAAAGGCACTTTCTCTTGAGAAAACCTGCAATGAAACTTTGCATGCACTAGAGGTGCTCTAGTTGGGGACCCTTCGATGCTTAAGTTAGCCAAAGCTCAAGAATAGAGAAGAAAAAAGAAAAAAAATGATAAGAGAGTGTAGATATTATTCTCTGTAGGTATAATTGCTTACTTATCTTAGGATCCTCTGGTTACCTTGTTATATAGAGATGAAGCTACAGGCTATTATGCCAAGATCTGATAGGCTATTAGGCCCTAATGTTATAGGTTATCAGGCCTTAATTTAGATAGATCATTAGAATAAGAGATTCACCCACTAACCTATAAATTATGATTGTTAGTCGTGTGTACCAATTGTTCACATTCTGAAAATCATTAAAAGATTTCGAAGATCTAACCCCACCATTAAGATGGTTGGTGGCTTGAGGTCAGCATGGCATCGAGGTGCATCCTTAGTTTGGATTCGAGGTCAGTTGACCAAATAAGAGGTTACAATCCTCAAGACAGTATTGTCCGATGTTCATATCAACCTTTGATGTCCGATGTTCAAGTTGGCTTCACTGGTTTAGTAATGAGATTGGCTGTCACCTAGGATTATTGGCTCGACTATCCTCCTTCTAGGTTGAACTTTTGATGTAGTTCAGGTTATCTTGGTTTTATGCCAAAGTACCTTAGTTGGTAAAAGATGGCTCACCCAAATGACTCATATCCCAATAATATAATTGGTCATTGTAGCCCAAAAGATGGTAACCTAGGAGGGGGGTGAATTAAATTCTTTTAAAATTTTAATCAAATTAACAATCTAAACAAGTATATGCTTAAATTTAAACTTTTTAAGTGATGGTGTGGTGTAGGACTTATGCAACATCGAAATTAAGAAATAAGAGAAATAATGCAAGAACTAAAATAATGTAAAGCAAGTAATGCAAACAAAACAAGCATACTACAAAGACAAAGGATTTATAGTGCTCCAGTGTAATCCTGCACCTACATCTATTTTTCAAGCTCCCCTTGAAAATTCTACTATAAGCAGCCTAATTATAATGCATTTATTTTTGAGGCTCACAAATAAATCTAGTTAGTCTTCCGAGATCACCGACCATAACCTTACACTAATTATTTTTCGAGTTCATAATCAACTCAATTAGTTTTACGGGCTCACCAAGTAAAACCTATAATATCCAATTTCAAGCTTGGATGGGCCTAATCCTCGAGTTTTTTCTTTCAGAAAAACTTGTAAAGAAATAAAAAATATAATAAAAATTTTTAGTTTAAAATAAAATAAAAAAATAGAGCTCTTTTGAGTACGAAAAAGAGGCTAAAAGATATCTCTTTGAAGTTTTGTTTTCTCTTCTTAGAAGCTTGAGAGGTTACTGAAGAAGTTTAAGAAGATAGCTCTTGAATGTCCTTTGAAATTAAAGCTTGGTTCCTCTTTTTTTCTTTCTTTTTAATATGCAATAAAATTTTCTTAATTTGAAAATAATTTCTCTTTTAATCCTCCTTTTTCTTACTTCTCAATTGATTCTCTAATCTTAAATACTCTTGAGGATGGCTGGAGAATAAGTTCTAGCCATTGAAAGCCTTGAATTAGCCATTGGAGTGGAGAAATGATTGTTAGAAGAGCTATAAAAAGCTAGCCATTATGCTTATCTCGATACTGGGGTTGATTCCAATTTGCTTCGAGTTGACTCAAATCTTCAAGAAGTCGACTCAGCCTCAGGATCCTAAAAATCAGGTCTATATTTTTTTAAGAGAGCCAACTCGACATTTATGGTCGACTCCAGTTTTTCTAAGATTGACTCTAATTAGGCAATCCTGAAAATTCAGCTTTCTATTTTTCTCTGAAAGAGTCGGCTCCTGTTGGACTTAAGCCAACTCTAGACCGTACTAGTCTCCTTCTAGCATGCCGATGTTGACTCCAATTGATTTAGGATTGACTCTAATCTTTCTGAAACTTAAGATACTTTATTTTAATGCTTGTTTTAATGAAGGGGTCGGCTCCTTTGACTTTGGAGTCAACTCTATTAAGTTTGAAACTTGAATTTTTCCTTTTAAGGTTCTTGACTGAGTGACTTTTCTGAAGATCTTTTCATAGATTGCTTCTTCAATTTGAACACTTAAAAAGATCTATATATATTCTTGACATGATTAGTATCATTTATACTCAATATTTTGGAATCATCAAAATAATCATAAGATCAACAATCTCTCTTTTTGATGATGACAAAACTTTGAGTGTATACGTAATAAAAATAAGTAATGTATTTCAATGCACTTTGCCAATATGTATCATGAAGTAATAAGATTAAACATATGAATACACATTTCATGAATGTTCTCAATTAACTTTTGATTCATTGCATATATTCAGTTCATTGCACATATTTCATAACTCATTTCAAAATAATGCCTTAATTCAAATCAATGAGTATTAAGATTTTATTTTAAGCATTAATTTATTAAGTTTTCTTAAAAGTTAATCCTTTAAGTATATACTTAACATCACTCTTTTCCTTTTTGATAGTATCAAAAAGCTCATAGGAAGATTGAAGAAAAATTATCAAAATAAGTAATATATAAGAATGTATTAAAATAAGAGATGTATCAACTTTAGAAAATTAATTCAAATGAATCATCTTTCTTTTAAAAACTTAGCTTTTGATTCAAAATATGCTTAAAATATTATTTTTTTAGAAATTAGCTTAAATTTAATTACCAATGGCTTTTTCCTTTTTTGAATGAGTATGACTCTTTAATTATATTTTCAAATAAGTACTTCTAAACTTTAAGAAGAATAGAGCTTTTCAAAAATTTGAGCAAAAAAATCAAGCATGATATTTAATTCATTCTTTCTTTTTTTTAATAAATTTTAGTCAATAAAATTTTAAAAAAGTATGTATTGAAAATATATCGAACAAATCAAAGATAGTATCAGAGCAAATGAGAGTTATATTTTTAAATTTATTTCTTGAGTATAAATTACTTTGATACAAATAATTCTACAAAGATTTTTTAAAACACATCAAAATTTTTTTATTATATTTAAATTTTTAAATAATTTTTAAAATTAAAAATATGTATCAAAAATAATTAATTTGGAGTAATAATATATTTTAAATTTACTTTAACTTTAATTAATTATCAAAAATAATTAGGCCATCAAATCATACAAATTAAATTAAATGATTAAAAGTACATGAGAGTTCAAATTAAGGAGATCATAAAGCAATTGATTTGGAATTTAAGATTAAAGTTCATGTTTCTTAACACCAATAGAATTTTTCAATCAAATTGAACAAGGCAATGTTTAACAAATATTTTTTCCTTATATTTAAGAAAAAATACTAGAAAATTTATTTTTTTAATATTTCAATAATTTTTTCTCCTATCATTCATAATTAATGCTGGATAATTTTACTTTTTAACTTTTCTCCTCCTCTTTCTTACAAATTTAGTATATTCATAAATTTAACATTTAAATTTAGATTCTTGATTTTAAAAGGGTTTTCAACTAATTATTTTTTTTAATATTTTCTCCTCCTTGCTTTTGCAAATAAAGTCAATTTAAAATTAAGAACAATATAAAAGTATAAGTATCAATTGAGTGAACTAAGCATCAATTAATCCAAATAGGATTTACTCAAGTGGACACCAAGTTTTTCAAAAATGTTTATAAATAGTGATTACAATGATAACAAACATCAAAAAGATCAAAAGATGTGATATGTATATCTATAAAAAATGGATTGTTAGGAAGAACTAAGGCTCTATAATGAATATCCTAGCATCTTAATGATAAGGTCGGAGGCTCTAGGAGGATGGTCTGGGTTGAGAAGGGGATGGTGATCTAGTAACTCTGGATAGCTAACCCCTGCTGTCTACTCTCATTGGAGAGATCATCTATACTATTCAATCTCCCTCCTCTCTCAAATGAGTAATCAGTTGCTCCACCTTTGAACTGATTCCACTAATAACTCTAGAGGTGATCCTCTTGATTAGTGTATCCTCATTCAGTCTAAATGAAAGTCTATCAGGTGCCTTTGAACGAACTACCTTTGCATCAGTCTCTATCTCTGCTGCCTAATCAACTGGCTTCTCAGTCTGAGTATCTAGCACTGAAACTGCTGGTAGAGTCTTATCTGAATATGAATCATAAGCCTGAGTTTCTTATCAGATCCAATGAGCACCACGTCTCTCGAATCCCATACGATGCAATGAATGCTCATTGTAGATGTCAATATGCATTAAGGCCCTCATAGTCTCCCCCTCAAGATCTATCTCATACTCTCGAAAAACTAGTGTCAAAACTATACCGTAAAGTAGTGAAACCTTGAACCGATTTGCTGCATCCTGCATCTATCCAATGATGAAGAGAGGTAGGTTGAGTGGTATCTCTTGGATAAGGTGATACATAAGTATGATATCCCTCTTCGATGTGAAGTCAAATCTTTCCATCTTTGGAAAGAAAATTCTACTGATAATGTGATGAAATAGCCACATCTCGACACTCAGCCGACTGGCCCTCACCTCCCTGATTCCTCTGACATCAGCTCACTCAAGTATAGCTTACAATCCAAACTCATGCTTCCTAATGTTGTCAGAGAGTTCCAACTGTAGGCATCCGAAGGGTGCATCCAAGACTCTCATGGTCAAGCTCAATTTGCACACCCTTCACCTCCAATACAACACTACCCACACCCACTTTTACATTTGAGTAGAACTCTCTAACCAAGTAGGGGTAGGTCAAAACATCCAAAGAATGGAGCTACTCCCATCCTAATCTCTGAATTTCTATCCAATTGTAAAGCTTTCATGCTCCAAAAATTCAAAGTCCATCTTTCTACCCATGCAAACAACTCTAGAACTTATGGGCATCCATGAGGGGATGGCTCGAGCAGGTGGAGGAGAAATGACCTGAGAAGATGGAGGAGGCACTATAAAAGCTTTATCTTGCTCATTTCTCTACTTTGATTGATGTTCACGAATGGAAGAAGGTGATGAAGACAAGCTAGGGCTCGGTGGTACCGCACGGGGTCATCTCTCATGATGGACCTTATGCTTTATGGGTGCCATGGAGGATCAAATCACTAGAAAAATTGAAGTAAAAGGAGTGGGAATGCCTCAGTTTGGGCAGAAAAAGGGTTAGAGAGAGTTTCGGTTTGAGAAAAAAGTTTAAAGCAAACAAGGCAACAAGATGGCTTCAATTAAAAAAATCCCATCTCAATATACGCGTCGACTCCTGAGGAGGGGTCAACTTTAGAAAAACTAGGGTCGACTCCTTGCAGAACTGCTTTAACTTTCTGTTCAGCACTCGAGTCAACTTCTAATACAGAAATAGTTCAAAGGAGTTTCAATTTAGGTAAATTTGATCAAATTGAAAGGAATTGAGTTTGCAATCAAATTGAGGATCAAAAGTGATATTCAAATTAAATTGGAGGATTAAAAATTGGTCAACTGGGGGTTTGATAAGCAATCAAATCAAGAATATTAAATAAATGAGAATCTAGATAAAGGCTCTATGAGTTTAGTTTAACTAGAAAATTTCAAATCCTTAAGAATAAATCTAAAATGTAATGTAAATCAATATATCAAGCACTTAATCTTGTATGGCTAGAGTGTCTTATCATCAAGCATTTAGATCATGCAAATTTTAGAAAATTTCAAAAGTTAAGTATTTTATGAGAAAATGTCAACATTAGTTTTATTTATCATTTTTGCAATCAATTAGATATATAGACAATCATGCTTTTTCAATTTAAGTTTCTAAGGAATAAAGTGATATGGTGAAGCTAAAAGATCATACTAAATTTGAAAAGAATTTAATTTTATATCAATTAAATATTATGCATGAAAGAGAGCATGTTGATTTTTGAATTCTATATAAGATCTATATGTTCAACATTCAGATCCAGGAACATAATCATTATAAACACTAATAAATCATCAAAATCAACTAACTAATCAGAATATATTTGGCAAATGATGATGGCATGATATGAGAAAAGTTTAAATTTTACTAAACATCATTGCCTTTCCAATTTTATTTCTAAGACATTCATCTATAAGAATTTTTTTCTTCTCATTCCATGGGATCCTTAGTATATTTTTACAAAATTATTTACTAAACTTTAGTATCCAAGCCATCTTGGGCCTATGGAAGTTAGAGCACATGATTTTTTTTGAAGTCTAAATTTATTTGATTAATGTTTGGCCAATTCTTTTGGTATTATATTTTAAAATTTTGTAGCCAATTTTGTTACATTTAAAGCATTTAATGGAGTGATTTTTAGTTAAGGCTCTGGTGAACATATTTTTGATAAATTTATATTTTCTTGAAGGATATAGCCGATTTCAGCTTTATTAAAAATAATCTTTTAATTGATTAAAATAGATTGAAGCTTTTGAGATCTAATTATAAATTTATTAAACATAAGCTTTAATATTTCAATCTGTTTTCTTAAATTTTTATTTTTTTCTAAAAGATATTTCTTTTCTTTCAACAGATTTTTCTTTTCATTAATAGAAAATTTTGCTTTTTTCTTTAACTAAAGATTATCAGATTTAAGAAGTATTTCTTTATCTTTAGCCAAGGTGTTCTTTTTTCTTAAAATATTTTTTTTTCTAATAAGAATTTGCTCTTGTTATTAGCTAAAAGAAAATTAAACCTTTTAAGTTCTTTATTTTTTAGTCTTAACTTTTTTTAAATTCATCCATTAAATTATTAAAGGCTTCGAACCATTCATTAAAAATAAATTTGGAAGAATTTTTAGAATTTACCTCATCCTCGATAGGCATGAGGCAAAGATTTGCCACTTTTCCTTCTTCATTCATGTTTGAAGTATCACTATTTTTCTAAATTTCTAGCATTGCTTTTTTCTTAGTTCTTTAGGATACTTTTTGAGTAATGACCAATCCGGCTTGTAATATCTCTTTTTATTACATTTATAGTAAGTGACCTTCTTCTTTTCTTTTTTTCTTCATACTTTTCTCTATGAGGAACTTATTGAATTTTCTTGTAAGTAGTGCCATGTTCTCATCATCTTCACTCTCTTCTTGATCTTCTTCTTCCTCCGACTCATCACTCTCCTCAATATATATAATAGATTTGAAGACGATGGCCTTCATCTTCTTTTGCTCTTCTTCTTCTTTCTTTTACGCTATGTTCAACTTATGAGTCATGATTAAACCTATCAACTCTTCTAAGAATAGCTGAATAAGATCCTTCGCTTCTTGTATGGCCATTATTTTTGCTTTCCATTATCTTGGCAAACACCTTAAAATTTTATAGACAAGTTTATAGTTAGTATAGATTTTGTCAAGATCATTTAATATATTAATAATATCAATAAATTTAAAAAATATATCAAAAATTGACTCATATTTTTTTATTTTAAATATTTTATATTTATAAATAAGTAAATTAATTTTAGACTTTTTAACTTGGCTTATTCTTTCATGAGTAATTTATAATCTTTTTCAAATTTCTTTGGCTAATGTATAAATAGATATTCTATTAAATTCATGTACATCAAGAGAGCAATAAAGTACATCAATGGCTTTAGTATTTAAATGAGCCATCTTCTTATCATACTCATCCCAATTCTTTTCTAGTTTAGAAAGAGATACATCATTAACTATTATTATGGGTATGTGAGGTCCTTTAGTTATAACTCCCTACATATTATAATCTAAAGTTTATATAAAAATTTTTATTCTAGCTTTCTAAAAAGTAGTGTAGTTGGTGCCATTAATTAGTAATGGCTTCAAGCTTAATTGTTCTTCAGCAAACAAGGAACTAATCAAAGTTGCTATGATCTTTGGCTCTTTAACCATGTTGGGGATAAACTTCGCTCCCACCGAAGTTCAGTCTAATGCTTAGCCTAACGTAACTGACAATCATGGAAGAGCTTCGATCAAAAAATTTTTCTCCAACGACCGAACCCCAATCAAACTCCTTCAGCCGATCGAACTTTTCAGCGGTCGAACCCCAGCCAAACTTTTTTAGTCAGTCGAACTCTTCAATGACCGCACCCCAGCCAAACTCCTCCTAGCTCTCTCCTTCAGTCGAACTTCCATAGGAGCCGAACTCCTTCTGGATCTCTTCTTCAATTGAATTTCTACAGGAGCCAAACTTCTTCTGGATCTCTCCTTCAGTTGGATTTCTATAGAAACCAAACTCCTTTCGGATCTCTTCTTCAGTCGGATTTCTATAGGAGCTGAACTCCTTCCGGATCTCTCCTTCAGTCAGATTTTTATTGGAGCCAAACTTCTTCTGGATCTCTCCTTCAGTCGAATTTCTATAGGAGCCAAACTTCTTCTGGATCTCTCCTTCAGTCGGACCTCTATAGGAGTCAAACTCCTTCCAGATCTCTCCTTCAGTCGGATTTCTACAGACGTCGAACTCCTTCTGGATTTCTTCTTCAGTCGAACTTCTACAAGAGCCGAGCTTCTTTCGGACTCCTCCTTCAGTCAGATTTCTACAGTAGCCAAACTTCTTCTAAATTTTTTCTTCAGTCCGATTTCTATAGGAGCCGAACTTCTTTCGGATCTCTCCTTCAGTCGGACTTCTATGGAAATCGAACTTCTTCCGAATCTCTCCTTCAGTTGGACCCCTCCGGGAGCCGAACTTCTTTCGAACTCCTTCATTCGGACTCCTCTAATAGCTGAACTCCTTTCGGATCTCTTCTTCTATCAGATTCCTCCAGAAGTCGAAATCCTTCCAGATCTCTCCTTCAATCGAATCTCTACAGGAGCCGAACTCCTTTCAAACTTTTTCTTCAGCTAGCATTCCTCTTAGATGATCCCCTCTAGCCGTATTTTCTTTAGGAGTCTGAACTTCTCTGGAATTGACATACGTCAAAGCCATTCACCCCTTCATGCGACTCCGAGTGGCTCAGTATCGGACGACTGCGATCATCACTATTAATCCACTGTAGGCAACAGCAACCCACTACTAGACGATGATGGCTGTCACCATCAGTCTGCTATAGATGGTGCTACAGACGGTGCCCCCCTCTGTGACAGACTCTATCAGACCTTGAGCGATCTGCTGCCAGACGACTATAGCTGTCACTATCAATCTGCTACAAGCTCCATCTATAAAAAGGGATCCTCCAGATATATTTTTTTTTAAGCTCTCTTCTTTTTTTCAAAACTCTGTCGAACTTTTTTCTGAGCACTTCATTTCTATTGGTTAGAAGAGCTGACTTAATCATCGGAGGATCCTGTCGGAACTACCACTACCGACTCCGGATGAAACTTTATTTTGTAGGTCACCAACGGCAACATCGTCCTCCTCAACTTCAGCTCGATCCGATGTTAATCAGATTTTGCACCAAAAAATTGCTAGATCAATAATTAAATATTAGAGCATCCACTCTGATACCAATTATTGTCCAGAAAGTAACAACCTAAGAGAAAGGATGAATTTGATTCTTTTAAAATTTTAACTAAATTAACAATCTAAATAAGTATATGCTTAAATTTAAACTTTCTTAAGTGATGGTGTAGTGTAGGACCTATGCAACAACGGAATTAAGTAGTAAGAGCAACAATACAAGAATTAAAATGATGTAAAGTAAGTAAAGCAAACAAAATAAGTATATCATAAAGATAAAGAATTTATAGTAGTTCGGTGTAACCCCGTACCTACATCCATTTTCCAAGCTTTCTTTTAGAATTCTACTATAATCAGTCTATTTACAATACATTTATTTTTTTGGACTCATAAATAAATTCAGTTAATTTTTCGAGATCATGAACCATAATCTTATATTGATTATTTTCTAGGCTCACAATCAATCCAATTGATTTTACGGATTCACCAATAAAAATCTATAATATCCAATTTTGGGTTTGGATAAATCTAATCCCCAAGTTTCTCTCTTAAAAAAATTATAAAAAAATAAAAAATATAATAAAAATTTTTAGTTTAAAATAGAACAGAAAAATAAAAATTTTTTGAGCACAAAGAAAAGGCTGAAAGATGTCTCTTTGAAGCTTTGCCTTCTCTTTTTAGAAGCTTGAAAAGTTGCTGAAGAAGTTGAGGAAGATAATTTTTAAATGTTCTTTGAAATTAAAGCTTGGTTCCTCTCTTTGTTTTCTTTTTGATGTGCAATGGAATTCCCCTAATCTGAAAATGATCTCCCTCTTAATCTCTTTTTTTTGTGCTTTTCAATTGATTCTCTAACCTTAAACACTCTTAAGAATGGCTGGAGAATGAGTTCTAACTGTTGGAAGCCTTGACCTAGTTGTTAAAGTAGAGAAATAGCTATTAGAAAAACTGTATAAATTAAACTAGCCATTATGCCAGTCCGGATATTAACTGGGGTTGACTCCAATTCCTCAAGGGTCGACTCCAATTTACTTCGAGTTGACTCAAATCTCTAAGAAGTCGGGTTACACCGAACTACTATAAATTCTTTATCTTTATGATATACTTATTTTGTTTGCTTTACTTACTTTACATCATTTTAATTCTTGTATTGTTGCTCTTACTACTTAATTCCGTTGTTGCATAGGTCCTACACTACACCATCACTTAAGAAAGTTTAAATTTAAGCATATACTTATTTAGATTGTTAATTTAGTTAAAATTTTAAAAGAATCAAATTCATCCTTTCTCTTAGGTTGTTACTTTCTGGACAATAATTGGTATCAGAGTGGATGCTCTAATATTTTCCGGATATTAACTGGGGTTGACTCCAATTCCTCAAGGGTCGACTCTAATTTACTTCGAGTTGACTCAAATCTCTAAGAAGTCGACTCGGCCTCAGGGTCCCAAAAATCAGCTCTTTATATGTTTCTAAGAGAGCCGGCTCATTTGTACTGGAGCTTGCTCGACTTTTGGGGTTGACTCCAATTTTCATAAGGTTGACTCTTATCAAACAATCCTAAAAATTGGACTTTCTATTTTTCTTTAAGAGAATCGGCTCCTGCTGGACTTGAGTCGACTCTAGCTCATGTTAGTCTCCAAGCTTCCAGCATGCCAGGGTCAATTCCAATTGACCTGGGACCGACTCTCCAATCTTCCTGACACTTAAGATACTTCATTTAATGTCTGTTTCAGTGAAAAGGTCGGCTCTTTTGACTTTAGAGTTGACTTCTTTGAAACTTATTTTTTTTTTCTTTTAAGATACTTGACTTAGTGACTTTTGTGAAGATCTTTTCATACATTGTTTCTTCAATTTGAATACCTAAAAAAATCTACATACATTCTTAAAATATAAAATTAGTATTATTTATACTGAATATTTTGAAATCATCAAAATTAATTATAGAGTCAACAATCATGATGAAAATACTCTGCCATTTTGATCTTGTGTGAATGCTGCTTCCTCATAAATTTATCAAAATTAATGTCTACAACATAAATTGTGGAAGATGAGGATACCTAATAAGCATATTTTGAGGATTGCATGTGAAATAACTTGTGGAAGATATAAGAGGATGCATGTATGAAGCTGGGACAACTTGGATTCTGACATATATAACAATATCTTCTAGTATTAGAACTCGAGCATCGAGATCAGGTCTATTTGGTGTTGCACAGATCTAGACTTCCATCAGATTCTGACGTTTGAAGCCTGCCGAAGTTCATATAAAACCAACAAACTTCTCCAAGGCAAAAGTTTTCTCACATATATTGAATTTCTGTGCTCTTAAACTCATTAGAAAGATCTCTTCAAGATCTGCAATTGATATCATAGTTCTCGGCTAAATTCCAACACCTTTTAGAATAAAATGTGGCCAAAAACTTCAGATGTAATTTGTTGATGAATTAATTCTAAATTTCAGAATTTTAGTAAAACTAGGTATCTTTTGGTCAAACGTAGGGCCTAAATCAAAGTTTATCTAGGGTTAGATTATTAAGAGACTGCTTATATTGGCTTGCATGGGATTGTAAGATGGCTTTTGATATTGAACAATTGTGAGCTATTAATTTTCTTGTGTGAGTGTGAGTGAATCGTACGCTAATAGGTTTTTGTCGATGTATTTGCGTTGTTTCCAGGACATGCATAGCATTATAAAAATAAAAATTCCCTAAAGGCATCTCCACTGGCATTCCTGACAACAAAATATCTATTGAGATTGTTGTTACCTGCAGTGGCATCTTTCATCTCACTTTGGCTTTAATATTAGTCCGAGTTTAGCCGGTAAGCCACCTGAGCAAACCAATTCTTGAGTTCTATTTGACCCTACATTTATTCTCACTAGCCGGCTTGTGTTGGAGCCCAACTTATATTCTAAATAATGAAGGTTGAGTAAACCAAGCCATTGGAGAACAAGCAGTCAAAGAAATTTTTGTTCTTTATTTCTTTTTTCCCCTAAATAAATTACAAGCAACTTATAACCAAGGTAACATAAAAGGTTTCAACTCCTGTTTATTTTATTTTTATTCTACCAAAAAAAGCTCTTATTTATTTTATTTTATTTGGTAACTAAGGTTTCAACTCATGTTGCAACTATACTTTTTCTTGCCCGCTAAAATTTGGGATACATATAGATTTTAGAATAAAAATATATGAAATAAATTTAAATTAAAAGATACAGATAATAATATATTTTATTTAAAATGTAATGTAATATAATTTTAATATATATTTTTTAAATTATAATAATTTTATACTATTTATATATATTAAATTCGATCTAATTTATCTTATTTATTCGATCTATATTTTTGTTTGATCCCATCCGCAACGGAGGTAGGGTGGATGTGAATGTAGAAATTTTAATTATGGGACTCCATTGATGGTTAGCATGGAATTATCCTCCTCCATCACGGTGGCTCCCTCTGGTAAGAATAAAGTGGAAAGCTGCAGCACTGGCACCAAAAACCGGAGAATTGGCTCCGTTAAATTACTACAGGGCTCCAAATTGGTGCGTTCTCTGGGTCCCACCGTCCTCGGGATATGACCACGACCGCCGCGCTCGAAACGACAGATTCGAGCCAGAGGAGCGCCATGGCGAGGGGACGGCGAGAGATCCCACCCTGCTCCAAGACCTACGGCTTTCCCATCTACTGCGCCGCCTGGATCCCCCTCGACCGGATCTCGGCCGCCGCGGCGGCGGAGGCAGAGGAGAAGGAAGACAAGGGCCAGGCGGCGGAGCAGGCGGAGGAGGAAGACAAGGGCAAGCAAGAAGGAAGCGAGGGAGAGACTTCTCCTTCGTCTCAGAAAGATCGGCTCCTGGTGGCTCTGGGGGGAGGCGGGGGCGAAGGCCGGAGCGGGGTTCCGAACGCCCTCGTCATCTCCGAGTTTGATCTCGAGTCACGATCCCTCTCCGATCATCCGGTAAAATCCGCTCCTTTTTTCTAAGTTGCGATGGATTGCATCAATTTGGGAATTTGGGTAGGATTGCAGAGTCGGAAGTAGTTTTTAACCTTTTAATGCTTAAATGTTGATCCTTTTAAACTGATTCAGGTGTTTCGGATGGGAACGGATGCTGAGGTGCCTTATAGGATGGCTGTACACCCAGGCGGAAGTGGGATTCTTTGCTCATTTCCAAAGGGTTGCAGGTCATTTCTTAAGTGATCTTAAACTGATGTTCTTTTACATCGATTTTATGCGTATGCGAGCTTTGTAAATTAATGATCAATGTCAAAGGCGGTTTTTTTTTTTTTTTTTTTTTGTGAATAAGTTAGCAATAGTTCCATATGAAAAAACACATTATTGGCAATGATATGGTGACACGTTCTTGTGCTCTTTCATCATTCTTTTTCAAAAGGAAGCAAAGGTTTTGCACATAACGTTTACAATGTAAACTAATTTCTTCCTCAGGTTGCCAACTTTTATAGTTGTATATTATGGTGTCCAGGTATACTACACAGCTCTTAGATAGGTGTATATATATATATATATATATATATATATATATATATATATTGGTTTTATTGAGTGGTCATTTTGTTCATGGGACATCTTTTTTCCCCCTTACCTTGTAAGCCTGAACAGATATCTTCTATAGAAGAGATCATTCGGTAAATTTGTGTGTCTTTGACTGAACATGATATTTTTTTCCTTCAAATTTGCCAGAATGTTTTACAAGTTCTTAATTGTTTGTTTTTAGTTCAAGTCTTAATTTCAGATTTTTTCCCCCCAGTTACAATCATCTTTGATCCACAATATCTGTATTTTAATCTTATAGATTGCTGGCTTGTTGCCAATATTTTCTTCCTTCAGATGGACTGTATGATCGTGGAGTTCTAAGCGTGAAGAATCTTTCTTTTGGCTTCTGATGACCATACTAGTGCTTCTAATCTTTAGATTTTGATATTTGTGTAGGTGGTTTGAATGGGATTTTCTGGAGAGCAAGGAATCCCATAAATTGGCTCTTAAGTCCTCTGAAAAGAAATTGTCACAGCTGGAGGAGGATGGGCTGCAGTTAGCAGTAGCCTTTAATGCAGAAGGATCGATGCTTGCAACCGGTGGTGAGGTAGATATCTTTCCTCACACTACTGTGCCTGTACAGTACCCTTTAGTTTATAACTTCAACTAATTAATTTCAGTCATTCTGGTAAGAACATAATTGTAGAAAACTGACTGATGCTCAATATTTTGTCGCTCTGGATTTTTTTTTTTTTTTTCATTACGTTTTGAATGTTTCATTCTAGTAAGACCATAGCCTGTCTGACCACTTTATGCTACCCAAAGCTGACAAGGACCAACCGTACAAACATCCTGACAAAGAGCTAACTCGAGTTGGAGTGTAACTTCATAATTTGATTGTAGATCATTTATTATTATTTTTGCTCAATTCCTAGAATTACTTGAAATGTTAATAAGAAAATCCTCCATATTCTCTAATTAACTGGTATGCAAATGCCAAGAAGAAATCAAAGGGCACGGTCTGCCATATCGTGCCATGCTGTTTGGAACAGAGCGCACCATACCATACTAGAAGCAAACTTGTATGAAACTCAATTTTGAGGTACAAGTCCCATACCAAGTCATGCTGCCTTGTACTGTGATGTACCGACTTGTACCAAGGTGCATTGAGGTGTGTACTGATCTGTGCAAACCCATATCGAGGCATACTGAGATAAAAATAGAGAAAAATAGTTGAAGAGCTATTTCGATGCAAGATGCATACTGTACGGACCATACTACATCGTTAGGGTATCAATATGGTATCCGGTACTAAGATTATGGATCTTGCAAAAGGGCATGTTCGCCAATAAAGAGTGAGTATGCAACCTTATGAAGTACTTGATCAATTGAATAGAGGAAATTGGAGAAACATATGGTGGTTGGATGAGTACAGGTTGTCTGTGGAGTAACGGTGAATCTCTATATGGTTGGCAACTTGGCATGCTTACAGCAGAACTAGATGGTGGCCATGCATGCCCTTTATCATCTTTTAGACAAGCATTTCACACTGAATAACATGACTTGTAGTCCATGTTAGACTCTCATGATTTTTTTGTCATCATGTTTTTTAGGTTCTTTGTCATGTTAGGTGTGCATGCAATATGTTTCTTCTCCAACTAAAGAAACTTTAGCCCTTAAAGTACTAATATGTTATAAACAAGATTCTAGTAATTATCCATCTTTGCATTGAGCATGTAGTGTTATCACCCCTTTATAAAGAATTCCATTAAAATTTGTGGGCTTAACATTGTCATCTTACATGCCTCTTCGGGAGATATTGTAGTTGATTAATAATCTCTACGGATGCTGGATTTTAGTCAACTTAGATGTTGGACCACAAGACAGTGATCATCTTTCATTTAGATTTATAAGTTCCAGTAACTTGTAAATTACGATCAACCACAAAGTGATTGTCCCCCATTGAGATAATCAAAAGGAACTTTTTATAAACTTGATGAGAGTAATCTGATGCTATAACTTACTAAGTGGAATTTCTTTTCTTTTCAGTTTCCTCTTCTCTTTATTCTTTCAACCTCTGCCCTCTCTTGGCTATCTATTGTTGAAAATCACACCATTTTCTGATGTAAGCGATATCTCTCCACTTCAGAATAGATCTTTAAGGTTTCTCTCAGAGCACAATTTCTAAAAGGATTTAGCTTATCATCAAAATATGTAACATTACTTAATGCTTCTATTCATTGTTTCAAGAGTTCTACTAGATTGCTCTCAAATTTAGCTAATTTTGCAGATAATATCCTTTCAACAGCTGTCATTGTCTTATGTTACATTTCTATTTACATTCTTGTTGAGAATCCTACCAAATTAATAGATATGGAGGGTGTTACCTCAGCTGTCATGTAGTTACATTCTCTCTGCTGGTTCCATTTCTTCGTCAATTCTCTCAACATTTCTTGAAACCTCTTCTGCTAGCTTCCTCTTGATTATCTAGATCCTTCTTATGTTTTATTGATCTTACCTCTCTCTTTTGTACCAATGTATAGTGTTCTATCACTACTAGGTTATTTGCTCCACATGTGATGATGTAATTCAGATCATTTTAGCTAAATATTTATACTTACTCCTTTTTTTTTATAAGGACTAAATAATCTCTCTTTAGTGTTTTCTATGCTGTTAGATATTATGTCTACTGCATATGCTTGATCTAAATTAAAATTTTCAGATATCCTTGTTCTACTCTCTTAATTCATGATTCTATAAATCTTCAGTTTTCTTGCCATATTTCATGTAGGATGGGCATTTAAGGGTCTTCAAGTGGCCAAGCTTGGAAATCATTCTCGATCAAACTGATGCTCATGCGACTGTGAAGGATTTGCATTTCAGGTTGATGGAAGGATGTTTAAATAAGAAAAACTGTTCATACTTAAATATTGTGTTTTTATTTTTGGGCACATGCACTATGGAATTGAGCTCATCACATATGGAATCACATATATCATCTGCTTGGTCATGTTTTGCAGTCTCAATGGAAAGTTTCTTGTGTCGTTGGGAAATAATGGCCCTTGCAGGGTTTGGGATCTAGCATCATCAACAGCTGTAGCCAGTCTGCACAGGGAAGATGTAAGCAATCCCTTCAGCGACTTTCTTAAGTACCTGAACTTCTTTCTTGAATATGTAAACTTATAAACTATACGTTCCCAGGGTGAAGTTTTTGGCTTCTGCAGGTTTTCTCAGAGCACTGATAATAGTCAGATACTATTGATTACTGCAATGCATGGTGATGTTCCAGATTGCATTTGTTCTTCTTCTTTATTTGTTCTAATACTTAACAGGACTGAATAGGTAGCTTTAATTTGCAGCTGACCAAGGAAGGATAGTGTCTTGGAATACTCTTTCATGGAAGCGACTTGGGTCAAAGAAAGTAGTCCATGACCCTATTTCTGCATTTAATGTAGCAGCTGATGGTAAACTCCTTGCAATGTAAGTGATTAATTTAAATTAACCACCATCATGCTACCAATTCCATCAAATCTATGATTTCGTGATCACTCTATTACCATGATTGTTTGGTTTGCTTTTTTCTACTGCTGTCTAAGGTGGGTCTGTGTTTGTTAATATGTGTTCATGTATTGGAAGCAAAGAAAGCATATCCAATTACACCAGGACTATAAAATTTGTGGCACAAGCATGGATTTTTATTACAATTTTTTGTACAATTTGTCATTTGACCTGTTGACTTGTGCATCATCCCTAAATTTGCATGAGTTTATTACTCTCATTAGGATTATACTGAGGAGGAACTATATTGAGTAGTCCTTTGAGTCTCCATTAGGCCAGGAGAGTTTCAATTCCATACAAAATGTGATGGTCTTTATATAATTATGTAAGTCAAACACTTCAACAATAACACAAATATTCTCTTACCTTCTCAGATGCTTGTTATTTACAAAATGTGATAGTCCTTTCAGTCTACATCAGGCTGGGAAAGTTTCAATTCCATACAAAGTGTGATGGTCTTTATATAATTATAAAAGGTCAAAAACCTCGAGAGTAACACAGATATTCTCCTACCTTCTGAGATGCTTATTCCTTGAGTCCTTGATCAGTAATTAAGTACTGACATGATGTTATTGTGTTCTTTTCTTTTTTTCTGAAAACCTGGTGTTAATATTCAATTAAGATCTCTTTGGCAATTTTGATTATTCTGTAAATGTGCCAAGACTTGAGTAGGCATCGCATTGTCTGATAGCATAGGAGTGTCATGATACCATTTAAGGGCTTTAATGTTTTATGCAATAAGCAATGCACATTATCACACCGTACAATGTGGTTGACTTCATTTTTCCACTCCTCAAACAATCACGTTTACCCTTTTGTGTACTCGGCAGTGGGACGGTAGAAGGAAACATCGTGATCCTAAACTCAGATATGCAGGTTCAGACTTTAGTTAAAAAAGCACACCTTGGCATTGTTACCGCATTAATATTCTCCCAAGATTCAAGGTAACCGTCCAGCCTTCTCCTGCTTCATGGTTAAATGCATTAATTCAGAACTGAGAGTTGTATAACTGGTCCCATGTCCATAACTAGTCAGCTGAAGATATGAAATTAAGCAATTTTTCATGTGCACAGGGCCTTGATGTCTGCATCCTTTGATTCAAGTGCACGAGTGACACTTATTGAAAGTAGAAAGAGTAGTGGTATATGATCGTTCTATATCTTGGTTTCATTTCATACTTTCTGTTTTTCTTGTAGTTAACATTTTGAATGTGTTGTTGTTGTTTCAGGGTTGAGCATGTCGCTCGTTGTCCTGGTTACTTTTCTGGCAATTCTGTTATATTTCATGAAGTTGAAGGGGGTCGTTTGAGTTTGTGTCATATGGAGAGGGAGATTTTGAGTTCGAATTATGCGTGGAAGAGGGAGCTAAGAAAGATCTGTTCCTGTACTAGCAAAACAATTATGCGTGGAAGAGTGAGCTAAGAAAGATCTGTTCCTGTACTAGCAAAACAGATAACTCATATGATGGTGGATATTTTGGTCTAAGGGGGAAGAGGGAGGGAGGGAGGGGGGGAGAGAGAGAGAGAGCTCGATCTTGGGCATCTATATATACATCCTGTTTACTTCGTCGTTAGTGTTTCTCGTGTTTTTGTCTTTCTTTTGCAATGACCCACATTTTACCTAGTCTATAGCATCAGAAATATATTTTTTGAGACTAAAGTAGATATTCTCATTGTTCTACTAAAGTGGATATTCTCAATTTTCATACTTATTATAAACTTGAGCAAGAAATTATAAAGAGCTGCTATATTACACTTCAATGCGAGATTTTGTAGAACATGGTGGCATCTTCTTTTATCATACCACCTTCCAGAATGTCTGTGTTTATCGTGCGCTAAACTTTGTCGTAATGATTACTTGCTTTGAGCTATGTATGCCATTTGAAACAGGATAATTGAGATATCAATGCTGGTCGGTGGGGTCCGTTTCTGTTCTTGTATTCAAAAATCCAAGAAGAAACTTGAAGTAGACTGAATGACATGGAAGAAAACGCCTTTTGTTTTTTGAAATGGTTTAATGTTTAGTTTTGGAACATTGATTTATTGCTCTCAGAAAGGAGTGAATAAAAGCAAGAGACAGCCGAAGGAATAGCAGAAGCTTCGTGCAAATGCTGTCCTTAGCATTAATCTCCATGTAATATTTCATTAATTTGTTGAGAAACAAAGATAGATGAATAAAAATGATGCTAAATAGGCACTAAGATTTAAGTTGATTATATTGAAATGTAATTTATGTGAGACATGATCAAGATAATATTAAACCTTGCTTCCACGGTGGACCGTAATCCAAAAAATTCCGATCCTAATAAATAACACAATTATTCTCAGAGCGACACCTTATTAAAAGGCTAATTTGGTATATTTGGATTGTGGTATTTTAGCCCAGGGTCGGAAGATGTATTACTAAAAAATGCTAAAACATTGTTCCCCAGGCAAGAAAAATCCGATTTCCATCACCTCTCTTTGAATTGCCGGTTTTGTCCGAGTGCTCGTCCCATCATCAGATTTCACAAGAACCTTTTTGAGAACCCAAATCTAACGAATGCTCCATGCATCACATGGTTGACGAAAAACTAGACCTCCACTGGCAAAGAACAAATATGTTTTTATGATTGAGTATTAAGCATTTTAATGTTAATTCTCCAGATTCTTTAAGATTAGAGTGGACGCTTGGGACTCGCTGGTTCCCCGTCCATCAGCAAGTTGCACCATCTCCTCCACAAGCATGCCCTTACGATAACGCACCACATAAGAGTGGCTTAATGATTACATATATAAACAATGTTGATATTTAATATGACAAATATATTGCAAAACAACTTTTAAGCTGAGAAACTTGGAAAGTACACCGAGGAACTGCATTGTATTGATCATTCAAGGACAACTAGTTCCTACCACTCAAAAGTAGCTACCCGAATTGCATCTAGCATAGATTAAAACACAGCCTCTGTTACTCGCACTTTAGACCACTCAACTGTAATGCACCCAAGATCTCTACGTATTTGCATCTCATGACTTCTTATGTCAAATTTCCCTAGTACTGTTCTTGATCCATTCAAGGTACTTGAGGTTGCCACCAGATATGGGCAAAGCAATCACTTCAGGGACCTGTAAACATTTATTTATAGAAATCAGATATCTAGCTAAAGTCCACTCCGCACTATTATAATCAGAATGCAATAAAAATATGTGCCACTACAGTTAGTGCATTCAATGTAGCATAATCTAAAAGATTGCCCTTTATTACATGGTGCCCGGTGTTCAGAATGGAGCTTACTCATATTCATGGTTGGCTTTAACATGGTCTGTCAAGGCATTCAGGAGGGATTCCCTTGTCTTGATTACAAGTAATTCCTCAGAATCTGTTTGAACCTGAAAAATAGATATTATAATAGATAAGTTCAAAAACGTATTAAAGGAGAGCATTCAGGCCTGTTGTTGACCCTTCTTTTGTTGGTAAAATTATGAGGCATCATATGGCTACATCAGACTCATTGCAGGATGCACTAATGTTACTTCACTAAGGTTGCATATCTAACAGTTTGTAGATAATTATTAATACGATTGACAATATTTCCTAAAGCACATCAATTGTATACAGACAATGCTCGATTTGTGGCTGAATGAGTTCATAAACTTGTGGATATAGGGGTATATGGAGCTATTAATGTCAAGAACTTCTTGGTTTGACTTGTAAATTAATGGTGCTTAAAAATGAATAATTGTCAAATGGAATAAAGCTTCATTTTGTGCATTAGAATTCTACCTTACCATCCCACCAATAAACAGACTCGATGCCTGCAATTACAGAACATATGATTAATTAGGAAACATACGATGAAACAAATGTATTTTGATAGTAAGTGGAGGAAAAGAAAAGAAATGTGGTTTAACTAACATTTGTCACAATCTAACAAAATTGTAACCAGAGATTGCAGAGCACGGTATAGATCTATGGAATTTTTCAGCTGAGTCAAATAAACCATCAAAACAGATGGTTGTAACATGACATCCAAATAGATGTTTATAACTGCATTAAAAATCTTAAAACATAAGAAAAAGAAAACCATATTTCTATCCATTAGATAATTAAGGCTACTGACTTCGCAGGGATGAATAAATTCTGTATTAAGTTATTATTTGATGTTACAACAAAATTGAAGAGTTAGAACTATTATCAGAATGGCATTGCAAAATGGACCTTGAAGCCTGAAACATGTGACTTTGTAGGATTGTTTAATTGACCCCTTGAAGTTGTTCTTTTATTGTACTCTGATAATTGATTATAAAAGTAGTTTGCCGAACTGTCCCAAGCCGGGCAGTTCAGGGTACAGTGGCATTCTGAGATGTACCGGCTGCAAATTGGGACAGTTCGTCCTTCCGAATTGGAACACCAAATGAGGGAGAGAGAAAAAGAGGAAGAGAGAGGGGGGGAGGGAAAGAGGGCATGACACCATCGGAGGGCCAGCAGTAGCCTGCTGAGGCTGCCAGAGGGCCGCAGAGGCCTTCACGGCTCCATGTCGCTTGATAGGATATTTAATCGAGAGAGATAGAGAGAAGGGGGAGCAGGGAAGTGCAGCTGGTGCAAAGCCCTCCGTGTCGCCTGATAGGACATTTAATCCAAAGAGATAGAGAGAGGTGGGGGGAGTGAGGGTACCGGAAGGAAGCGTAGTCGGTGGAGAGGCCGCCAACGAGTGCCGGGTGGCCGCCGTGGCCGCCAGATAGCAACAAAAGTATGGGCAGAGCTGTAGCCATGGAACAAGGATGACCGCGCATGCTCATCGTATCTTTTTAAAAACGATAATCAATAATGAAGTCGGTATGCTCATTGCCGACTTCACTATGATTGGAGTTTTTAAAAAAATCCTATGAAACAAGGGCGATCGCTCGTGTTTCATGCTCGTAGAGCCACATGCTGCGATTTCGCCGTCCGACGGCCACGGTGGCCAGCCGAAGGCCCTCTGGCGGCCTCTTTGCCAACTTTTCTCCCTCCTTTTCTTTCCCTCCCCCCTCTCTCTCTCTCGGCTGCAGTTTGGTGGAGGAAGTAGAGGCCTTGGCGGCCCTTTAAGCACACTCGCGACCCACCGTGGCCATCGCCAACATCTCCTCCAGCCACCCTCTCCCTCTCTCTCCCCTTCTCCCTCCCTCTCTACTCTTTCTTTCTTTTCCTCCTCCCCAGATCCTTTATTTGCTTCTATGTCAGTTCGCACCAGTTCAGTCCAATACAGATCCGTACTGACTCGTATTGCTAGCCGGCCAGCATGGATCCCGATACTGGTTCCACAGACCTTGTGGCTCCCTTGATGTTGAGGAGGCCTTGAGCAAATATAGAAGCATTAAGAATAAAATGACAGATTTATGGTGTTTAAAAAGGTTTTGGTAGCTAGCTCAATAAGCATTGGAAGCTCTAGCAAGATTTGGCATAGAAAGGGGGCCATCTGTGGCAGTTGTCTTATCAACATATGATTATAATTCTTTCCTCTTTCCTTAGTAACAACGTACCAACAAGAGGAAAGGAGAGTCAAAACCTTCATTGAAGAACTTTAAAGAACTTTAATTATATCTCTATCCTCTCTCCTTGCTAACTCTATCCTCGGTTGTGGTGTCATTTAGCATCTAAGTTCATTGGGATAGTTTGATGTTTAAAATTAGGCAAGAAACTTCTCTGCCAAAAAGATTGCCTTAAAAGTGGATTGATCATGGCTGATGAGAAAGTAATGCTGGGACATGGAGGATGTTGAGGGTATGGCCAAAGAGATCTCCACAAAAAGTTCAAGGAAACTGACATGGCTTCTCATGACCATAATAGGCACCTAAAAATGAGAAATTTGGTAGTGCAACTATAGTTTACAGCTCCTTAAGGATTTAGGTCTCTAAAGGGTATGTTGACTATGAAGGAGGACAAGAGACCTGCATCACTCCTTGAACATAATGCACCCCTATCATTACCACACACAGACATATCGATGGATGGATAAATATTGAGATTCAAAGACAAATAAAAAAACTTCATTAGTAGAAATTAAGCTATAAGCAAAACGAATTTGGTGCAGAAGCTACTAGAAGGTAGCAGCAAGGGTCTCCCAAAATCGTTGGAGTGCAAACTTCTTCTTCTTCTTCTTTCTTGTGGGGGTGGAGATGAGGACTGATATCAGGTTGGGTTAGCATTGTTGCCTCCAACATGGTACTTGGACCTGTCAGAAGTAGAATCTAAATTTTTAACCAGATTCTGTCCATCGATCATTTTGATCAGGTCCAATTCTGTTTCGATGAATTTTAAAAACCTAGAATGCCAAACACTGGTCTGTGTCTCAAGCAGATCATGTATGAACCGTTAGTGGGCATATTATTTCCAAATAAAGCGGCATCATAAGCTTAAGGGAGGCTGCTGCTATGGCTTTAGGGGCATATGCTAAACTCATCCCCCACCCCCTCCCCTAACACAAGGGACAAGGAACCAAGGGCCAGTGGTAGCATCACAATGAATGGTCAAAGACTCGAAATTGGCATGGATAAAGTCAAGAGCTTGAGGGCATGTGGTTGAAGTAGATAGTGGTAAAGGAAGTTGGTGGCAGGGTTAACATGACAATTTAAAGCCTCCAAATGATGCAATTAGAGGGTGAGATCCAATGATCACAAAAGCCAAGAAGCAAAGAAGGGAGGAGCTCTTGTTTAGGGATTTGCTCTTGTTTAGGGATTTGACCTTCAATTAGGAAGCCTAAGAGAGGTCACAATGTTAAAAAAAGGGCATCCCAGTGCACAAGCCATTGTGAGGTCCAGGGAGGGTTAGACATACACAACCTTAACCCTACATGCAGAGAGGTTATTTCTGTGTCTCAAAACCTATGATACCTAGATACGATGGAACAACCTTACCATTGCACCAAGGCCTGCCCTCTAGGAGGATCACAGTGTCCAACCATAAAATAACCCATATCTATTTCCATGAATGCCATTAAAGGCTTAAACATTATCCATGCGGACATTAGAATATAAAATACCCAACAAATGCAATAGAAAAGGAAAAATTATAAAAGTAAATGTATAAATATTTACATCAAATATATACCAGGAAAAAGCATCAAGGCAAAGTCGATTCTATGACTAGTCATATTCACAACTTCTGTAACATAGGGCCATATCCTACCAAATCTTAGAACTGTCAACTTAGGACCAAGTCAAGTATATTTCTATCCAAGACTAAGGTTCTCTATACCAATATTAGATACCTTACTTATATGGTATCGTACATGCAGGATGGTACAATACAGCTCCTGTAACGACACATGATCTAGAAACCTGTTCTCGCACCCAACCATTGTAACACTCATAGCGAGCAGTATAGGTTGGTACAACATGGACTGATTTTGCCTGGTATTGGCTAGCTTAGCCCCTATGCAGTGCTAAACCTCAATAGGTACCAATACCTTATCAGTACATTGCAGTGTGCTCGGGACAAGGTGGTATGAGTTGATATGGCGAAACTTGAGTCAAACATAGGCTTGAAATATTTTATGACCTCCTTTGGATCCATGCATAACCCATGAACATTTGAGTCTGGATCAGGTCCCCATTTGTCAACATATGTAGTAGCACTGAAATTGAAAGACGAGACTAGATCCCTGGATAGCTGAAGTAGATAAAGGAGAACCTGATGACAAAGCCCTAAGAGGGAGCAGCGGAGGGTGGGAAGAGAAGGGTAGGTGCTATTATATTACTGTTGGACTTTCTTGGTGACCATGAAGCATTCTGCGTAAGTAGGGAGAAGAGCAAAAGAAGGAAACAGTTCTACATGGCAGAAGGAGAAGGTGGCAGTACGAAGTCCAGCTGTCTTGGAGCTTGCTAGACTAGATTCTGTAAGTTTTATGAAAGAAATTCAGATTTTATGAAAGAAATTCAGTGATAACATTTTGTTATCTCACTTCCTCAAATGTTGACCCAAATCCAAAACCATGAAATATTAATCACTTTAACTACCATGAAGCCAATGGGATTCATCCTATTGGTGCAAAAGTCTGTCTTTCTATATAATGTCATGAGAATTAAACAAAATATTCTTTCATGCACCAGACAAAATGAAAGTGAACAAAATAAATAAAACATATCAAGTTTTCATTTCAACTCAGCTCCCCCCCCCCCCTTCTCTCTAGTAACTGACAAATATTCAATTCAAATGCTTATTATTCCTAAAACCTCACCAATATTCCATCAAACAAAAGATGATTACAAAGAACCACTTAACACTGCTATTTAATACAACTCTTGTTTGCAAAAATATGTGACATCAAAATCTGAAAAGCTATCTGGAAATTTACTACACATATTAAACCTACAGGACATGCATAAATCAGATTGAATACCAACATATTCATTATTAAAAATAAAACTAGGTCAAATAGTTTGTTAGATATAAAGCCTCCACCCTCCATGCCTGATTGCTACCAGTGTATATAATTTAAGGTTGAGGTGCATGCCTGGGACTCGATTCACACATGCAGCAAGCTTTTCCATAATTATGCTCTCAGCAAGCTTCTTGCCTACATTCAAACAAACAAAACATTAGAAAATGCATCATGCCACATCACCATATGTTCATTAAACTGTAACATGATCAAGTTTGGCAATGAGAATTATAGCTTTTGGCATGCCCCTATAAGGAATGAACCACCAAACTCACAGAGGGAGAGGTGACAAGCACGTCCCAAATATGACGAAACCATGTCTAGCAAGATGGCTGTTCAGAACAATAATATGCGTATACAAAAAGAAAGGTAAAAAGGCGCCCCGCAGGCAACAGCGCCTTAAGCATTTTATGGGAGTGACTAAAATAAAATGATTTGGTATCCTTGATGGACAAATCATAATTATTCCATTAAGCAGGGTTATATAGTGCCAGGTTACAAGTTATTTCACATGAGGGGGCATGGTAAATGAGAGGCAGTAAACATAGCCTACCAATGGATTTAATTTCTTATTCTGCATTCCTATTTGCAAAGCAGAACACCACTTCATACAATAAACAGCTCACACATAAATAAATTGTTTTGCTGAATTTCAAAGTTCATTAGCACAAAAGCCTCACGCATAAATAAATTGTTCATAAACAGCTCACCACTTCATATTCATTAACTTCTTTCCCAGTTATTCACGTATTCAGCCAAGTTCTCTGAAATAGAAGCATCTTGAAATCATTGTTCTCCTCCTTCATCCAAGTCTTGTTTGGCTTCTCCTTTTTCTTCTCTGACAGACAAAACTGTATAAAAACTTACTTTACACCCAGCCCCAATTTTATGCTCCAACAGTACCACATCTTTAATATATATTTCATAATTTATATATGTCATTAAGCCTTCCAAGCTGTTCTTCATGCATCAAATTTTCTATTTCAATAAATGACGAGTCAGGTAGAGAATCTACCTACCGCCTCCCCACCCCTCCCCCTTTTATTCCTCAGAAAGACCTTCCATGGAGCACACACACAGATGGCAACTTGGTGCAATGGTGTATCAAAACCATATCCTTCTCTAGGCTGTTGTTTCTTGTTATTTTACTACCATTAGGTCTGATTTCTTTATGTTATAATCAATAGAAGAAGTATCAAACTATACCATTGAAGTTGCCCTTGTTAATATGCATCAACAATTGCATCATCAATTGGCTTATACTCCTACATATTTTCTATTATAGCATGCTTGTATATTAGAAACTAAAACCATATAGACAGACCTGCTTCTTTGTTTGGAACAGTAACATAAACAACAATAGCAGGTACTGTGGTGGATGCAGCCTCCATTCCTGTAGAATGAAGATGTCTTGCAGTTGGTTGATTGATGAATTTTGACCTGGAAGATTTGCATTTACAGTAGATAAGCAGCATTTAAAGCAAGTATAAATTTATATAAATATTGATTGGCAACTTGTCATACATAATAAGGGTCATATTATATACTTAGATTGTTAAAATGACAATCAGGCACAGTCAGGAAAAGAACAGAAAGAGAAAATGGAGGCAACGTATCTAGGCTACATTTGAAGAGATTGTTTTATTTTAAGTAATAGGAAAAGGATATACAAAAAGAGAGCAGCAACATACCTTTTTGTTTTTTTGTTTTTTCTCCTACACTATAGAAATAGAATATGAATGACTGATTCCCTTGTGATACACTTCTGATCAAAATAGTTTTACCAACTAAAAAAAAAAAAAAAAACTTCTTTTTTCAAAATAAGATCCTCTTTCAGACCTACTCCTATTTAAAGTCAAGAGATAGACAAATAAACACATTCCATTGCACTGATCTAGGGGCGCACATAATGATTGAGGGGGTCAAATTCCAAAAAGCAAATAAATTTCAATCTTTCTTGTGAGATAATAACTTTTATTGGCAGCTGGATAAGGCATCACCTGGCTAAAAGATGGAACTTACATAATATTGGTGAGGATACCCAAACCAAAAATCTTCAGTTGGCACACAACATGCATTGCATGCCATCAAAACATTAATAAATCAACATAAACTCTTGTAATGGCCATTTTATCGGCTTGATAGTTATCATTTACAACCCTGCTCCTAGGATGAGATTCGACCATGTAGTCTACCATAAGATCTCAGTCACAGTCAGACAATGGCATACCCCTTAATTGAGAGAGATTACATCAGAAATATATACAACATCGAACATAATCCTCTTGAGCGCTTTTAAGAGCTCCAATGCAGCCTCAGTAGATTCAATATGTTCGTTTCATAAACTTCAAATGACCAGGACATATTCTATAAACCAGTTGAAGAGTTATGGAAAGAACGAGCATTGTCTTTCCACTAACTTCAACGATCATTGCCAGGCTGATTACCCATAAGAAGCTTATTACATTCTTATTATCTAACACAGTTCTACAGAAATCGAAGTAATGTACAAGATAAAAATGGGCCGAAAGAACTGAAAACCATGATCACAAAACCAGTTCCTGTGCCAAAATTTCTTATTTTTATGCGAGATTTTTGACATTTTTCACCTTTTTTGGCAGAAATTTCTTCGAAAAAGGAGCAATTCAACATCTCGGATTCAGAGAACAAAGCAAAAAAAAAAAAAAACTTCTCGATTCCGCAGCCACGAGAAATCGAGAGAAGCCACCTCAGGAGGAAGGGGGGGAGGGGGGCGGGGGGGTGGGGATGGTGAGCTTTACTTGAATAAAGGGAAGAAGCTGCAGTGGGACCGAGCGCACCCCGTCCTGTAGGAAAGCGCGGCAACGGTGCCGAGGCTCAGCACCCAAAGCGCTCCGACCAGGGAAGCGCAGCGGCGGAGCGTCGGAACAGCGGGGGGCCGGCGAGGATAGGGAGGGGAAGTGATCGCGAAGGCTCTAAAAAGGTTCGGGACCCGGTAGCACATATGCTAGGCTTCGATCGTAGGTGCAAAGATGCTCGAAGAAACAAGCAGGATGGCAGGCTTTGCCCATGGGTTGTGGATCCTACTCTCAGCTCACCGCCTCAGTTTTGCGAGCGAGGTTAGAATCGGTTGGGCCACTGACCATTTGGCCTATGACAAATGCTTCAACAACCACGGGCTTAGGGGCTCCGTTTGAAGACCATAGTTTACCGTTATAATCGACAGATAGGCTATAGTCACCCAAAATAAACAAACACTCCTTTCGAAAGGAGGGTTTATCTTGTCCGCTTAATTCCAGGATCAATAACAGGACATACAAATCAAAAATTGATGCTATTTTATTATGATTTATATCACTAAAAATACTTAAAAATCAAAAATTATGTATTTTGATGGTTTGCAACCGATACAAAAATGAACAATCGAATTGATATAAAACTATATTTTACTATAATTTAAGAATTAAAATCTACTTATTGTTTATCTATACATATTTAAATATGCATATATTACCATCAATTTAGATGTTTTATCATATATTTTAGCCTACGGTAATAGAATCCATCCATTTTTGTGGCAATATGATGCATAATTTAGAAACCATTAAAATATCTAATTTTTAATTTTTGAAAATTCTTAGGGGCAGTATTATAGTATTGACTATCACATAAAAAAAAACTTAATTATCTTAAAGTGGTTGATAACTTGAGCATTGGAATTCCCTTCTCCCAAAATCAATCAACCATGGTAGGCTAATTGCATACTAGCATTCACATATTAATCTATTATATATATATATATATATATATATATATATATATATATATATATATATATATATATATATATATATATATATAGTGTAACCGAAAGTCCAAGCTAATAGCAATGCTTTCTTGGTGGTAAATATCCCAAGCCTTAGTTTTACACCCGCATTCGCATACCCACACGTGTATGGAATATATTGCCATGTGAAAAATGCTTTTTGGTTGAGGTTTATTAACAATTGGAATTATTTGGTAATTAAAAATTTGAATAGAGATAAGATTTGTTATACATAAGGATGAGAACATTAATTTAGCAACCGATCTTGATTTTTTCTAGTTATTACACTGATATGCTATTATAATATTTTATTAAATAAAATTGATAATTTTTCATAGAAAAGTTCCATAGCTAGCTCTTTCAATATAAACATATTTGTGTTCATATGTTCATACAAAGAAATATTGAGGTTACCAAAAATATTGACTTCTCACTAATTAAAATCTGCAAAATTGAAATCTCTGCATCAATCCGAACAAACATTTTATTATATAAACAATGACATAATTTACTAACATAATTATTTTATTATTTTATTATATATATATATATATATATATTGATCAGATAGGTCCACAATATCCACCACGGTCATTGCATTTTGGCCCTCCATGAAATTTCCATACTCCACGTCACCAAATCATACCATGATGTGCTGCCATATTAATACAGCCATGATCATATCACTCTGAAATCTCTTCCTTCCTACCAATCAAATTATGGCATCATCATTTTTTCTTTCACCACCCTCCTGAATCCCAATACCACCCCCAAACAAAACATTTTATTTATACGTTGTCATCTTTTCCTCCTCCTCCTCCCACGGCCCTCCCACTCCCTACATTTTTGCTTGCCATTTCCCACATCTCTTTCTCCTCTTTTCTTCCCATCTCTGTCTCTCTTCACTGATGGCTAATAGCATGAAAGGCTCCATCTTCTAGACCTCCTCCTCTCGAAAGAGAAACATTTGAGGAGAAAGAGAGAAGAAAACCTCTCAATCTAACTCCAATGGGTGTCACCTATGACTACGCTTTATCTAACCTCCTGTGCGCCGAGGATAATACCAGCATTCTGGAATTTGATGATGGGGAAGAGGAGGGATTCGATGGAGAAGCCGAGGGCCATGAGCATGGCTGGATTCCAGAACAAAGGAGTGATTTTTATGGGGACATCTTAAAGAGTTTTCCCCTACAATCAGATGAACGCATTGCTTTGCTGGTTGAGAAGGAATTAGAACATATGCCGAGAGAGGATTATGCCAATAGGTTACAGAATGGTAACTTGGACATTTCAATGAGGAGAGATGCCATTGATTGGATTGGAAAGGTCGGAGTTTTCTCCCTTTCCCTTCTTCTTTTCACCTCAGTCTTAGCTTCGTCTATTTTCCGACGATTTCTGTCCACATGGTGTTTGATTTTTGAGACTATTGATTAATTCGGACAAATTTCATGTTTATTCTTCTGCATTTCTATTATTATTGTTTTAGCTAAAGAAGACTATTTTTCTCAGTTGAGTTTGACCTATACTTAGTGATATAGCTGTTGTTCAACCATTTTATAGGTTCTTTGTCATCTATTTGACAATGAGCCTAAATTTCCCTTTTTCCATCATCTGTCTCTTGATGTTGATTGTAATAATGTGCAGCTTTCTTGTCTTCCAGTATTTCATTTCCTTGTCTTCCTGGTTTGCTTATAAGAAATGCTATATGTGCTTTCAATAGTTCTAGATGTTTTCTGCTCATACCCAAAAAAAGAAAAAAAAAAAAAAAAAAAACAATAGACGATGTTTTTATTATCTTTATAGAAATGGATATATTTTTTCCATTTCCATTCATTTGTCCTATGATATTATCAATTCTTTTCTAGCTTATCTTTTGTTTGCTCAAATGTATAAAAATATTCTCTCCTTTGTAATCAATGGGTTTTTATTGACAGGTCCATGCCCATTACAAGTTCGGACCTTTGAGTGGCTATTTGTCTGTAAATTACATGGATCGATTCCTTTCAGCTTATAAACTCCCAGTAAGAACATCTTGGGGCACCCAATTGCAATCTTTGTTTCATTGAGAACATTGTAGTGTAGACAGTAACTTTCCGTAGGTGTTTGATTGGATGTGGTTGGATAAATTTGATTATTTATTTATTTATTTACTTGTTTCCATTTCTCGTGTCTTCAAATCTCTGTCTTTAGGAAGGTAAGGCTTGGATGACACAGTTGCTCATTGTGGCCTGCTTATCTCTTGCTGCCAAGATTGAGGAAACTGAAGTTCCTCTATCACTAGATTTACAGGTGAAGGGTGACCACAAACAGATTTCTTTGTCTGTGTTCTTGGCTGCAGGGTTTTCACTTACCTATCATCGATC